>QKQZ01008836.1:0-17999 GCA_003595255.1 Solenopsis fugax | reverse complement strand
CCCGAGGACGTGTACGGCAGCGTATCTCTCGAGAAGTAACATTATATAGCATCAACAGAAATTTTACAGTAATTTATATTCCTTATGGTTTGGTACGTACGTGCTCGCGGCGGCAAGCGGACGGGCCGAAACGTGAGAAGGACGGATAATGATGACGGTAATGATGGAGATTTAAATCCATAGTTATGCGAGCCTCTAAAATGAATTCCCTAATGAATTTAACAACCATATATCAAGTGTCGGATGGATTTTTATCTGATTTTATATTCAAGCAGACAAAAACGTTGAGGGGTAGGGGGAGATGAACTCTTTGTGATTTCGGACGGGAAATTCTAGTCAGAATTTTCCGCCCGACTATGCATTAATGCGATCCGCGAAGTGAATAATACATTTATTCTGTTAGTCGTCGCGACTGGCATATAAGGAGACGTGCAGCCCGACGTGCAAGTCGGAAAGCTCTCCCCGCTTAGAGGAATAGAATAGAACAAGATGGTAAGGAAAATAATGAACAAAGAGAAATATTTTTTCGTCTCGCTCCGTGACCCACTTCGACTCGGGATTGCTATTCGTTTAGGGGCCGTGTTTCCAACGGACGGATATTACAGAGACAAACGCGCGTCTACGCCTGAAATGACGTATTCGAGCGCATTTACGGTGCTTACAGTCGTAAAGATCGTAATATCGATAATAAAATTTGTCCTCGTAGAAATTACGAGCCGAGCATGCGTTCCACCTTTTTGTTCCTTCCATGTTGTAACAGCGCAAAGGCCGGGCACGGATTATTCTTCCTTCAAATAGAGTTTCTCAGCCTTTCGTGTAGGATCTGATCGGATCCAAGCTTGATCTTGCTCCTGAAAGGAACGTCGAGTGTTTTTCGTTTCCAGCTACCGTACATACATACGACGTTTCAATTTCTCTTCAGTCTATTCTCAAAGATAAAGTTTCAGAACGAAGTTCGTCCCTCGGTTCGAATCGCATTTCTCTCGCCACGTCACTTCTTCTTCTCGCCACTGTTACTTCTGGTCCCCATTGTTCTTCCATTGCCTTCGCGATTTCACGCGGACTATCTTGTACTTACAACTTTACGTCGGCGTGCGAAAGCCTGAAATCTTTCAAATAAAATATATCTCTCCTCGGGAAAAATAACAGAGTGATAAAACATCATTTCATGAAATATTATCGATTTAAACTGCGTCCTGTGTTTCCATCAATATCATTCGTAATTTTTTATTTTTGTAGAACGTGTATTTAGTTTCTCATTGTATCGATCATCATAGGTATCGATCTCTTGAAATAATAATGTTCCATCTCTCGAAAATGTGTTTGAGAATCTCGTTGAATTTTCGAAAATGCGATAATGGAGTGTCTTGCATACGAAGACGTATCGCGACCTCTAACATGCATTGTCTCGCTTCGAGCTAGATAGGTGCATACGTGCATTTGCAGTTCGCCGGAACGTTGTTGCCGCCAAAGGCAAGAGAGAGAGAGAGAGAGAGAGAGAGAGAGAATTTGACAGGTAGAGAGAAAGAGAAAGAAGTAGAGAACGCTTGAAGCAGAATCTCGTTCTCTGAGCTCGAGTTTCTAGCGTAGCGATGGTCATTAAACATCAAGGAAATATCCTTGACGTTTCTCAACGTGCTTTTTGCTCCCTCCCCAAATGTTAATCCAGAGATGAACGTTAAGACGTGGTTGTAATGCGTACATGAAACGTACGAATGGCGAATTCCAGGCTCTCGGGAGTTGCGCGCTCGGTCCATGTGTGTAGCAGACCGCCGGAGAATTTCCATTTAGCACTCATGTTTTAACTCCGTGAGCAGATACCAATGTTCTAATTTAAAGACGTAATATATATTTACGATAAAACGCGAAATTGGATTCTTAAGAGAATGCGCGACTCATTATCACATGATCATTATTTTCGCTTAAGATTTTATCTCACGCTGTTTATTTTTACAATTTTAAATTAACTCTGTCTATTTTCGCTATGTATTCGTAAATTTACAAGCGTTAAATTTGACGTAATTGGGAAACTCGTTGGAATTTTAATATGAAAGCAAGCGATTGATGAGAAAAGTTGCTGCTTTTTCGTTGATTATCTTCCAGGCATTAATTTGTAACGTGTATTTGTGCGTGTACATTACGCTGGAGATCAACGCGAATTTTGCAAAAGTAGACAGAATGAAACTATTTGGAGACTGTCGTGTAAAAAAAATTTCGGTTCTCATGAATTATTCACAAAGTCGGGTTGCAACTACATTTTTAATGCTTTTACCGGTAACCGCCAACCTGTTTCGCATTCGTCTCGAATAAAATTGCCTTTTACCTTTTGCAAAGCCATACCTTTCCCGGTACGGCGACATAGTAATCATCTCGAAAGTAGGAATTGAGAAAAGGCTTGACCTCCTTGCGTCCGATTTATACGCTTACTCGTACTACTTGCAATCCACTCTATGGCTTCCCTTCAGCTAGTTTTAACCTCAGGAGGCTACACATTTTCGCATATGTGGACCAGGTCTCTCAGATACAGTTGCATATTTATACATGCAACTTTAATAAAAGTACACATTTCTTAGACTGCTTTAGAAAAATTTAGTAGAATTTTTTAATAGAAATGCCAGACATCGTGTAGAATTATGATTACAAAATTTTAAAAATCTACTTGCTAGATTATTTAAATATTTAAGAAAGGATGTTTTTTTTAGGCCATTTTTACATTTTTTAAAAATAACTTAAAAACTGTAAAACTGTAAAATACAGAATATTAATTTCACAAAATTGTAAATTCCTGAGATGTTAGAGACTTGAAATTTGTTGGATTAAATTTGATACACACACTGAGAAAAAAAAGTTAATTTGACTAAATTTTTCATCTCGATTAAATTTTTTCAGTTCAAGTATTTATTACATGCATTTGACTTAAACACATAAAATACTTGAACTGAAGCAATTCAATCAAGTTGAAAAATTTAGTTGACAAATTAGCAATTTTTTTTTCTCAGTGTACGTATAGTTTTCAATGAATGAAGATATTTTGATAATGTAGTGACAATATAGCTTATCTTGAAAATATTTAATCGTTCCGTTTTATGCAGCTGCGCATTTCTGTACAATACAGATACTTGAAAGGCGCCTTTTCGACTGTTGTTAGATATTTCTTAGTTTCGTGTTGAATTTTAACAAGGTTCACGGATCTTTATTGGAAGTTGCACAAAATACATGTTCCTTGAAAGAGAGATGGCCGTCATGCGTTGCACGTTTTCCGAACGTGGGGAAGATTTATAGGGCTACAAAAATTCCCAAGGGTTCATCTTCCGTCGGAGGTATCAACCTTCGGAAAGGAAGATGTGGGTACGAATTGCACCACTATGTTTTTCTGGAACTTGAGAAAGGTTTCGAAGATCCAGACTCATGACTCTCCGAACCTTTATTGCATCGTCACGATAATAAATTACGGAGAATATTAACCGGCGTCCCCTTTCGAGATAAACTTGGAAGATACGTGAGAGTTTCGACGAGCAAATTAGCGGCCGCGAGATTAATGCGATTCCGCACACTTTTCCACGCGCGATATCGCTATGAATTTTGCAGTTTCATCGTTACTTTAGAAATAAGCCGCGGAATATGATTTGCATTTTCCTTTTTACTTCGCCGTTTGAGACGTGGCACGCGTAAATCCGTCAAAGGAAGTTCTTTCAGCGTGAGAACGCGACGATGCTTCTCAAATATAATTTGAAATGCAAATCGACTGTAAGCGGAGAGTATGAATTCCCAACTAGATATTCGTTCTTTTTCTTTTTTTTTGCACGTGTGTAAAATTACACCATCACCTATGTGTGTTGATGTTATAATTTATTAGAGCACTTGCTTAATATCGTAATAAATGGTGGATGTCTGAGATTTACCGTCGGATTTAAATTTGTCTCTCTTCGCGGAAATTTCGTTATTTTTCTTCTCTTCAGTTTTACAATCGCGTGGAATATTTTGAGGCTCGAGTACACTGATAGAAATCGTTTGGTAAGATCAACCAAAGCTTGGTTGAATAGTAATCAAATGAATTTTGTAATTAGTGGTACCCCAAAAACTTAGTTATCAAAATTTAACAAAACTTTTTGTAATTTGTTGTACGAAAATAATTATTTGGTTAAGGCTACAAATTGTTTGGTCAAAACAACTATATATTTATTAACTATGACTGTAAAATTCATTTGATCACTATTCAAGCAAACTTTGGTTGATTTTACCAAACATTTCTCTCAGTGTAGAGGAATTTAATTGATACAGCGAGATTTGCATTACACGCAGCGTTGAATTTGGCCTTATTAGATTTGCGCTTCACTAATCACCCATTATTCTCGCCGACGGACGGCGCGGTGTTTTCTTGTTCGGCGCGATCATGAATTACGTTTTACAGCGGCCCTTAATCCCTCGGCTGCTCACGGCTGCTTCGCCGATGCAATGCATATTTTATCAAGCCACGTCACGCCCGGCGTGAATCCCTCGTTACCGTAATCCGTCGCGTTGAACGTTCATCCCGGCCAAACTGACCGACGCAGATTATCCCGTCGAGAACGCCCGGGTCAAGTTATCGGTTCTTGCGTCCGTTGAGAGATTGCCTGTAGGCCAGGAGGCAGTTTCTTGCCGCTTCGCGTCCTCATCCAAGTTGTTTCTTCACCGTTGCTGTACCGCAACTCGTACCATCCTTTTTTTTCCCCCTTCGGGGCACCGCGCGACTCGTCTCGCCCCGTCTCCGATATTATAATTGTAACTCGCATCGTATTATAATTCGCGTTGCTATTGACGAACAAGTTGGCATCGTGCTGCACGCGCTTCGTTGTCGGACTGGCGACGTTCAGGAAGTCGCCTAGTCGGTTCAGCGCGTCGTCGAAGCCACGATAGCGTCCGGCTCCCATCGTCGGATTGTTATTATTGTCGAAGGGAGGACGTTGATCGATGACGCGATTCACCATCTCGCCGTGCACTATCGGCCGGTCGATGTTTAACCCAGCGGCGCCAACGTCCACGTCCGGCTGGCTCACGTTGGCGTTGTGTAATTGTAGCTCGCGCAATTGTAGTCCACGCTGACGTTCGACGGCAGCCTGGCGGCACTCCAAAACGCCCAGCATCAGAACGAACGCGAACAGTTCGCCGGTGCTGAACAGATGACGATGGCTGCTGCTTCCCTTGGCGCGCGCGAACGTTTCCTGTTTCCTATTTGCGCCTACTGGATCATAATTCGCTTTGTAACTGACGTTCAGATTAGCCTTTTGATTCGGATTACGGGCAGCGGATACGCCCTGCCGACGACCGGCGTATTGTACACAGAAAGGCTGGATTACGGCGACGCTAAAAGCGTCCCCGTCCGCCCCGAGGCGGACCAGAGGCCCCAGAGGTATCGCACGTCACGGTCGGATGCGCGTTCAGGAAATTGACGCCCGCGTCTCCGTTTACCTCCCGCGCGCGATGGCCCGTGATGTTTGCGCTCGTTTTGAGACCGGCACCCTCTCGACGTTCGAATCGAACGCAGATTCATCAATGATGGGCCGTCGCGAGCGACACGAGTGTAGCGTTCGATTCGCACTCCCATCGCACTGACATCATGATCGACGTTCGAATCGGCATTCTCTTTAAGACGAGACACTTTACTTCCTCTCGAATTCTCCCGTATCCATCGAGATTGATCGATTTCCGTACGACGGCATCGGAATTCTAATCAGCCCTCCAGTCGTTGGTGCATGGACCGTCGGTATTTTGATTAAAATTCGTTGTGCGTTTGCAACCCTACTGCCGCTTATTTACGTTATTTACATTGGTCGATTACGTAAAACCTACACCAATCGATAAAAAGTCAATGCGTTCAATCTTTTTAAGGATCATTTGAATATCGAATCAAACCGGAGGCAACTGTCGTTGAAAGTTTTTCGATGCTCACGCCGATCGACGTTTTCAATCGCGTTGTTGATGCTTTTCGATGCATCTGTTGCATCGCAATGCGATGGCTAACGCGTTACGCATTATTAATACGCGGCCGATGACAACAAATCAGGACGGAATAAGTTGTTGCGAATTGTTTAGGCGCCGCAACAGGTTGCGACTCAACAGGTTCGGTCGCTTTCGCCTTCGAGCGTCTGCTCAGACACCGCCAATGCGTAGTCGGGTTTCGTTTAATCTGATTTTCCGCTTGAGGATCGGGTGTGAACGTCCTGAAATCGTTGCTCGGAGTCGTCGCTTGCGGTTCCGCAAGAATCTGTCGTCGCTGCGCAACTTGACTCGGGATTTGGTCTACGCGTGATTTCTTGGGCTCGAGCATGTAATTTTATGTGAAACTTTTCACGTTTCGTACATGTATAATCTTTCTTCTATCGATGCAATATCGATAACAAGCAGGTGAGTAACGAGATACGAGCAATGCCGTTACCTTTACTTTTTTTATAACAATTAATAATAATAATACAGTAGAGCCTCCCATATCCGAAGTTCCATTATCCGAATACTTTAATATCCGAACGTTCTACTATCCGAATGTTCCATTATCAACAAATGTTAATTTTGTTTTCTTTACGTAAAGAATTTTTTTATGTAAAGTTTTTTTTTAATATATGAAGTTCTTTTTGTTAAAAATTTAAGTTTCTGTTTGAATAAATGAAATTTAATATAAAAATGTGTTTATTCTATTATCCGAACAATTTTGTCTCATTCGGATATGGGAGGCTCCACTGTAATACAATTTTTCATAACGATAATGATAAAGCCAAGGTTAGAAGTCACGTTATGTCAACTACTTTTTTCAATTCGATTAAATTTTTCTCGGTTCAAGTATTTATATATTTAACTTAAATACATAAAATACTATAAACTTCAATTTAAGCATTTATATATTTAACTTTGCTACATATACATTTAACTTAAATACATAAATACTTGAAATGAAGAAATTTAATCAAGTTGAAAAATTAGTCAAGTTAATTTCTTTTTTTCAATATAATATTGCATAAGTGACTCTTTACCGTTTTATTCGTTACTCATTGAAAAAAATAATTTTCTCATTAGTTGAATCGTTACATAATGAGTTAAAGTATCAAGTCATTTTTACGTAACGAATCAACTAAGTTATTCTTTTTAATAAGTAAGGCTTAATAGTAAAGAATTACTTGTCAAAAGTGATTATACTAATCCTGACGTTATTCTTATCATTATGAAAAATTATAATACAGTGAAGCCTCTTATATCCGAAATAATAGGAAGACAAAATTGTTCGGATAAGGGAATTTTCGGATAATAGAATAAACATATTTTTATATTAAATTTTATTTATTCGAACAGAAACTTAAATTTTTAACAAAAAGGACTTCACATATTCAAAAAAACTTAAATTCTTTACGTAAAGAAAACAAAATTAACATTTGATAATAACATTCGGATAGTAAGTAGAACGTTCGGATATTAAAATATTCGGATAATGGAACTTCGGATATGGGAG
Source organism: Solenopsis fugax (assembly GCA_003595255.1). Lineage (NCBI taxonomy): Eukaryota > Metazoa > Arthropoda > Insecta > Hymenoptera > Formicidae > Solenopsis > Solenopsis fugax. Next base: position 10,522 of record QKQZ01008836.1, on the reverse strand, counting down.
GCTCCACTGTATCATTATCTAATCGTTATTTTTTCTTACTTCCCATTCCTGCTAACAAGAATTCTTGTTAGTATTGCTTTGGTAGAAAAAAAATTTGTACATGTATGAAACGTGAAAAGTTTCACGTGAAATTACATGATCAACCACCTTGTAAAGATTATCGCACGTAGTTAACACGCGAGCGTCTTGATAAGTTGATATCTCTATTCCTGCTGATATTGCGCCCGGGGCATTTGCAGTCTTCGTTTATGTTTCGTTCATGTCAAATTTACTATGTCGTTTCCAAACCGTATCGATGACATGCGCTACGTTTTGATTGACGCCAACATTTGCGTTGTGGTTGCTGGACGTTTGCGTGTTGATCGGAGCTGCAGGCTATCGGCGCATATCGGCAGGCTACGCCGCACGGTATACAACGTCCCCTTTAACGGTTTCTCCGGAAAGTTTTGTTTCCGGACGAATGACTGACGTAGAGGCGAATGATTGCACGGCCCGCGGTTACTGTTGTTCGCAATTCAAGGTGGTATTGGCATTCGCGTTGGCAGCCGCGGCTGTATTCCACGGCGAAATCGACGTCCGCGGTTCCGATTTTAAATTCGACTTCCTTCCGCGTTTCGCCGTCAATTTTATTGGCCGTTATATCTCCAGCAGGCCAGAACGCGATGCGATGCGATACGATGCACAAGTAATTCGCCCAGCTTCTCCAGCAACTCTCCGACTGAAGTTGGAAGCTTAAGTGATTCGTTCCCGATTGCGAGCTGCTCGCTTTCGCGAAACCCTGATGCTCCAGCTACGATCGCTATTAACGTCGGTATTTAAGGCGGTATTCGCGTTATGACCACCGTCGGGACCACCTCCTTTCACCGGAATTTCGCGAAGATAACAATTTTATCGTCGACGTCTGACAATTCCGCGTACCCTGCCGACAAAGACGACGAGGCGATTGAATTTTCCGTATTTACGCGCGCGGTCGATCCGGTCGACTGTCGCTGAAGTTGTACTTCACGTTGTTATACCCGATGTATTGTTGCTCCCCGTTGTTTGTCGAATCGTTCGAAGATCCATCCGAAGCTGCGTTTGATCGGCGCTTCTCGCGTTCAACGAGGCGAACTTTATCGCGTCTTTGACTACGCGCTGATCCTCGTTCATATTTTCCGCGAGAGTGCTCGTAAGCTCGCTTCATTACTCGACAGATCCGTGTCGACTCTCGCAACGGAATCCCACTTCTCGAATTCGTCTCGACACTTTCTTCGTTCCACGATCTGTTGGAAGATGATTTTATTATTAAACGGTTCAATATTCTTCCGTTTGTTCTACCGTCGCTCGGTTTAGACGGCGAAATCTAGCTCCCACATCTTTTCCAGAAAGTGCCGTCATTCGACGTTTCGTAATCCGTGTTATCTCGCACAAAATTGAGCAGCTTCTGCGATAAATACTTTATACTTTTAATTATGTATCACGTAGTACATCTAAATTTCAGATAATTGAATGGATTTCTAAACTGAGATGACAATTCGAGTTATACACTAATAGGAATTATACACTAGCTTTTTTCCCCATGTCTGTCTTAATTAAATCTGTGATATAAATTGCTTATTTTTTTATAATAAATTTAATGTTATTATAGAATTATTATAAAATTATTGCGCTGGTGATAGTATAAATAGATAAGTTTATCAATTGAAGAAAATGATAGTACGTAATGTAGGAGATTTGAGAGAGAGATCCAGAAGTCCAGATTCAAATCTCATCAAGTTAAATGTATTTAAATATGTACGATTTCAAAAGGCAATATACGTAATATCAAATTAATTTAAATAAAATTTTAAGTAAAATTATAGTTAAATTATAATCTAAAAAATTTCTAAAATTTTTATACATAAAATATGAAAATAATTTTTTTTATATAGAAAACTTCTGTTTTCGAAAGTACTTTTAATACTTCCTACTTAGCAACTTTTGGCTACAGATTTTTTAATAACCAAGCTTGGTTTAAAGCATACAATTACGCGCTTGTATGTACGTTGTGTAATTTTTTTTTTTCAAAAAGCTAATGAAATATGATAATTTACATAATATATTTATATAATATTAATAAATAATTTATATAATATAATAATTTACGCTTGAATTTTTACTCAAATATTTCGGAATCGTCGAAATTGGAAGGCTAGCAGTTCTGGACAATAACGTGCAATCGACCGAGAATGTCGGATGTCATTATGGGAATTTATATTCGAGCCCAATTCCGAGAAACTGCCGGAAAACGAGAAGCGAGCGATTATAAGTAAATAAAAAAGCAAATCGCGCGGGCATTCCTTCTCTCCCCTTCCCCTCACGCCATCTCGAGTGTCGTCGCGTTGTTATTTACATTTGATTGTTATGATCGTGCGCCCTACTCCACACGGACGCACATCCTGAAGTCCGCATATTAAGGTTCAAGCGCGTCGCGAGAAAAAGAGTGTAAACATCATAAACATTTCCGATCAAAGCATCTCGATTATTTACTGTGTCGAGAAAAGCTGCATGAACCAACAAGTTGTTCGTGGATCAGATTTTTCATCTGTGCGATTTTTTTGTACCCCATGCACTTATCGATGCGGAGCGTGCGACTAATCGATTTTGTTGTTAAACAGTTGGTAGAAGTGGATCGCCAGTCGCCCCCGAGTGCCCCCGAGTGCCGGCACGGTCGCGTTCGACATCCATTATTGATCGCGGATCGACAAGGTAATTCGCCGACAGGAAGCTCGAGCGACCCCAGAAACGAGTCCGAGAATCTTCCCAAGGATCCTCCGATGCCGTGGAAGTGGTCGTGGACGGCTCTCGCGTCCTGGTGAAACGAAACGGGCGTCGCGGAATGCCGCGTTTCGGGCATTGCATCGCAAGCGTCGAGTCGTGTGTGAAGGAGACATTTCGACGGGTAAAAGACGGAAAGGACCCGTGTTCGAAAGTGCGTATCGAAAGCACGAAAGGTGAGAGAGGTAGCGTGGTGAAAAGTACTTGGAAGTGTCTCTAACGGAGTAACGAAAATTCCGAGGTGACTACGCGACGCGCGGCGAATAGTAATGGCGGGCGTGGCGGGGAAGGGGGGGGGAGCGATGTTTTTCCTCGCTCGATATCCGAGGCTCTTCCGATGCCGTGGAAGTGATCGCGGACGGTAATCGCGTCCTAACGAAACGAAACGGGCGTCGTGGAGTGCCGCGTTTTGGCGGGAATTGCGTCGCAAGTGTGTCGCGTCGTGTGTGTGTGTGTGTGTGTGAGGGAGACACTGATTCGACAGGGAAAGGATCCGTATCGAAGGTGCGTGGCGAAAAGTGCATATCGAAAGCACGAAGTGACAAAAGTGGTGTGTGATGAAAAGTGCTTGGAAGTGCCTGTAATGGAACAACGACTTTGAGGAAATTCTTTCAAGATGTCTACGTGGACGAACGGCGAGCAGTAATAGGAGCGGACGAGGGGAGCAACGTGTATTTTTTTTCCAATGTCCGGACGTGGTCGTCGAAACGTAAGTCATAATACAAAGTATATCTTTGATATAAAAATTCCTCGTGATTTCCTCGGCGAATAAAATGAATTGGAGTAGATTAGAGACTAGGTCAGGTAAAATTACGCGTAGAATTTTCTCTTAAAATTTATTTTAAAAATCGTGATTGTCGTGAGACAACGTGGACTTTGGCGAATTTTATTATTTTTACTTTTAGTAAAATTTGGGTAAATTTTAATAAAATATAATTAAACTACTTTGTGTTATATAAAATAATTTTACTAAATTTAAATTTTACTAAAATATTCTTAAAAAGAGAAATTTTTTTAAGAAAAAAATTCTAGAGATTTTAAAAATTTTCTCAAGAATTTTTTTTCTTAAAAATAATTTTTTTTTCTTAAAAATTTTAGTAAAATTTAAAATCATTTTATTCAACAAAATAATTTAGTTAAATTTTTTTAGAAAATTAAATTTTTTTTACATCTCACACAGAAAAAAAATTAGTATCACATCAACAATTCATTGTTTCATATATAAGTAAGAATATAAAATCTCCTTGGAAGTATTTATAATCTCAAAGAGACATAATTTGCTAACAAAGAAATTTTGTTTCTTCATGTAAGCAAATTATGTCTGATCAAGATTATCAAATTCTTCCAAAAAAATTTTATATTCTTGCTTATATATGAAACAATGAATTATTGATTTGATAGTCATTTTTTTTCTGTGCAGTAGCGAGAAAATAAAGTATAATGGTTTCGTGATTACTGATTGAAAATCCGTCTATTTTTTTCATTTCTCTTTACTTTTTCAAAGAAATATTGAGTGCAAAATATACATAATGATCTCAAATCATAGAAGAAGATGAAGGTTTACGCGAAAGAAAGTGATTACTATTTTTGGATTAAGAGTGTAGCTGGATATCTAGCCGAGATTTCATAGTCTAATACAAAGAGTGTCAAAAATTGCCGCCGGCGGAAACCGATCCCCATCAATTTCCCCTCGCGAATAGTTGAACGTGGCGCAACATGTCGACGGGTCAGGGATACGGATCGATTTGCAAACTTGTCGGTCTCTTCCATAGAACAACGCTCGCGGACAAACCAACTTTTCGCTATAAACAATCCAGTAACGAGAGACCGGTATTCTCCTATAAGCTGCATCGTCGAGTATCGTTTGGCAGTTGTCTGTGTATCGTGATTGCGCTTCTGATACAAGTAAAACTAACGTAATACAACTACGTTGCAGGATAAACTCCTTGATTATCAATGCATGAAGATGCATAACGTTCGGTATCAATTCACAGTGAAGTTTCAACAACCGCTCGAGGAGAGTTCGTCGATAGTTAGATATTGCTCGATGTCAGCCAGTTCCGATGGCGCATTTCTAGTGGAGATAAATAAATTGAAATCCGCGTTATATTCTTCGATAGAGGATCTCGCACGAAGGAACGTGACGCACTGAGAGAAATGTTTAGTAAAATCAACCAAACTTTGGTTGATTAGTGATGAAATGAATTTTATAGTGATAGTTACTAAATATGTAGTTGTTTTGACCAAACGATTTGTAGTCTTGATAAATAATTATTTTCATACAACAAATTACAAAAAGTTTTTGGTTTTTTTTGTTAAATGTAACAAAGTTTTTGGTATCAGTAACTATAAAATTCATTTGATCACTATACTACCAAACGATTTCTCTCAGTGCGGTGATATAAGAAGATAAAAAATATTCCGACTATTAGCTTAATTCGTGTCTTTGATTAAGATACGTTTCCTTCTCAAAATTCCAAGTTTCCTCGATCGTCACTTCGTTAGTGATTTTGTTAGTCAGGTGCCGCCGGACGGTCGTTAGCGGCGTCGTTGTAACGATCGTTAAAATTCGAGGCGACAGTACTCGTTAGTCAAGAGAGGCGACGGAACTCGATGCGATTCCTCAGTCAGATCCTCGTTCTCTTCGTGCTAGGCTGCACATCGCTGCAGACTTTCGTCGTTTAAAAGCGATCCGGATTGCCGTAATCGATTCGCGTTCCAGCCACAATCCCCGCGAGGGTGTAGGATCCGCGCTTTGATCGGTCGAGGAAATTGAATCGCGGTTCGTCGTCGTCGTTTCGGGAAAAGAGCTCGCCGATCTGGTCGGTTAAGTTCCGACTTGGACGAAGTTGGGTACGCCGCCGTTGAAGAACTCTCGATTGCACTTGATGTCTTTTCCACGTCGTCCGATAACGGTCCTGAAGACTAAGCGTCACTCGACACCTCTGTCTTCGCCATAGCCGCTATCGAACCCGAGTTTGACCTTTCGAACGTGAGTTTGATCGGAAAAGCTGGTATTGTTGAATCCTCGACGGCTACTCGAATCGTAAATGCATACGACGTGTGGTCTGCTTGTATCGCCTTCGCAATCGCTGGTTGAATTTCCGTTCGAGGAACGTCACGATATTTTTAGACATCATCGAGTTTTCACTTTACGCGTAGTAGGATGTCACGTTTGCGAACGCGCCTAGTCATTCGAGCTGTTAGATCGTAGCTAACATCCGTAAATTCTTCACTCGGCGAACACATTGATCGTAGGTTCATTGAAACAGGCGTGCCGCTACCGCGTTATATTATTTTGTGTTGGAAACATTGATTTGTATACTAAATTTACCATTGTCCTCATCGATCATTTTGTCCTAAATGAAGGATGAAACGTGTGCAATGGAAGATTTACTTTATTTACTTTTTTCATTTTCTACATTTTTCATTCACTAGTTTCCATTGATTAAGCTTTCTGCTTAAATGATAATATCTATTAACAGATCAATTTCAAATATTAATTTCAAATGTTAAAATAACGAAATATATGTATATGGATAAAAATATAGTAAAAATAAAATTAACATTTTTATATAGTATACATGCAATCATAAGTATAGTGGATATGATTTACTATTTTTAAACATTTGTTTACTACTTAGGTAGTAATAATAACTGATAACTCTAATTTATATGAATTAAAACAACTGTAAATATATAATTGGCACAAAAAACGACTATGAATTATAATTCAATTATGGTAATTGCAATCATTTTTTTCTCTCAATGTAAGTATCTCGAGTCCGATAACTTTTTCACTCATTTAAAGTGGTTCGAAAAATCTCTAAAAATTCATGACTCTACACTGTAAAAAAATTTTCTCAAAATTACCCACTATAATAGGTGTAAAGTTACTAAATAGTTGTAAATTTCTACGCATTTGTAAATTTGCAATATACAAGGGTAAGATTAATTTTGTAATTTGTAATTAAGCAGATTATAGAAGTAAATTTACAACATGTATAGAAATGATAAAGTCAATACGTTTTGCAATTGTATTACATATTATACATTCAAATATTGTCTCTCTATTATACATGTTGTAAACAATAGAATGACTACTTACTGTGCCCGTACATAGTGATGCTAGGTGGGCAGAGTTTTCACGCATGCACAGTGAACGTTAATCGCATTATATTTAACAGCGATATATGGAATATTGTTGTATTACCTAATGTTAGAAAAATTTAGATAATTATATATTTAAATGTCTTGTTCGTATATATAGATTTCCGTATAAAATAAGAAATATTTACTCAATAAAAGCAAATCTACATATTTTTTGTGGAATTACATAATTTTTATAAAATTACATGATTTTTTTTATATTTACTTAATGGTGGGATTAATGGTGTAATTTTTACATCTATTATATGTAAATTTACTGAATTTTTTTACAGTGTACACTGAAAAAAATCCATGTATTTTTACATGAAAATTACTTGTGTATAAACAGAAAATTACCTAATTATGACCGAAAATTTACTTTTAAAAGTAAATTTCCGGTCATTATTAGGTAATTTTCAGGTTATACACAAGTAATTTCTATGTAAAAATACATGGAAAATGGAAAAATACATGGATTTTTTCAGTATACTTTCTAAAACAAATGTCTGCACTTTTCATTTTTGAAAAAAAATGTAGTGTAACATAATTACCTTTGAAATTTCGAGAAAACTTCTATGAATAGAAATCGATCGAACACGAAATACTCATGTTTGCAAGGCAATGCTTAACAGCATACTACATGATGGACGGTTAATCAATAACGACGATAAGAATAAATAATTGATAGAATTTTGATGTCAATAATTTATAGAGTTAATAAAATCGATGAATGTTACAGACAACTGATAGAATATTAAGATTAATAACTGATGGATTTTTTTTTTTTACCACGACGATGAGTATCGGTAACAGAGTATCTCGCAATCGAGATCGGAAATCTCATTGCTCTGCATCGGAATCCATCTCTCAACGTGAATTTATATCGTCCGCCTAGCTTGGAGCAATCTGCCACGCGTCACCAATAAGTACCGCTTTTATCGACGCATCGATGACGGTATTAGATTCGCTATATTTCGGCCTTTAATTGAGTCATTTTTATCGACCCTCCGTGCATCCCTCAGTGATCCCCAGAGCGATATTTCAGGATTTATTTGCTTTCGCTACCGAGATACTTTCCCGTCATTCCTCGGAAACGTAAACGTCCTGACCGATCCGTATATAAACTGCCGTTTACGCCTCATTGAGTTCTCATTGAATTTCTAATATGGAGGATCCACTTGTGGAGTAAGACCGCATTATTTTCGTTGCCGCCTCGGACAAGCGTTATTGTCGAGTCGAAGAGGAATATTTTTCCCCTGGGTTTTCGCGTTTCTTATTTTATCGCGTGGCAAAGCGACCCTCCAACGGCGTGGCGTTCGGTTTGCAAGTATGACCGGCGACGGTGGTAGTGCGCCCGTCGCGCGGCATTGTTTCAACGCGGCTCTCATTTGAATTGGTATCGGAGGCATGTACGTGACATACCGCGCAAGGAGCTAACTGCTCAACGTCGCCGTCATAGTCTTGCTGCGTGCATTTCCCATGCGAATAATAGATGCCAAACATACGCAGAGACGTTATAATGACGTCAACATCTGGAAATGCGCATTCTTCAAACGCGGATATATATTCTATACGGTTTCGTGCCAGTTCCTGCGAATGTCAAGTATTGTCGCATAACAGAATCCTATTTCCAGATGCGAAGTCTTCGAGATGGTGCATTTCACTCCCTCTCTCTCTGTTTCTTTGATGCCATATCTCTCTTTAAGAATGCAATTATCTCGTGTACACACCGGTTGTATTTATTACGCGTTAGTGTATATTGTATTCATCGTCCATTTGACGTCTTGAACTTCTCTGGTAATTAGGTCACAGTTAATCTTTAATTTCATCGTTACATTATTCAACAAATTTTTTTTTTTAATCTCATCGAGCCTTAATTAAAATATTAATCATTAACATTCTTTAAAAATGAGCAGATGAGATTTTGCTGCGATATGTGTTAAAATAAGGAAACTACCGATACTGAACATTTCAATAGGATTCTTATTATACAACGTAGATTCTTTCTTGTTCGGTATAACGTGCGGGAAACGTGAGTGTATTTTTGTCCGTAGAAAATTGAGTGCCAGCACATTTTAACGGGCTAAGACCTATACGCGCGAGAGAATTGCGACTAATGCTGAAAAGGTACGAGAAAGGACTAGAAGAGAGAGAGAGAGAGCTTTTCTTGAATAAAGAAAACTACGAAGGATCTTAAGCATTTTCTCGATGATAATGTTTCGAAATAAATATCACGAAGAATCCTTACAATATTTTTGCTCGCGAATTTACGAATTGTACAATAAAAAAAATTCGTTCTCGGAAGCCTTTAGAAGGAAAATGATATGAAAAATCAATTCCATATTCAGTTTCCGTTGTCTGTGCGCGGAATACCAGATACGCCATATTATCAAGAAATTTGAAAGTAATGTTCCGTAGGGAGATTCGTAAAAATCAAAATGTGCATAACGCTCGCGGCGTACAATCGCATTTTAACGAGTCTCTCTCTCTCTCTCTCTCTCTCTCTCTCTGTTGCAGTCCACCTAGGATCCTAAATTCTGAATTAAGCAAAAAGACACGGCAATTATACGCGATTCATATTTCAGCTCTTAATGCGACCTGTCGCGCGACGAAGCACACGGACGAGAATTATTTCCCGGTTTCCACATTCTGCATTAACCGCAGGAACCTAATTAGTTCGTTACACATTCGTCGCGGCCTACGTCAAGTGTCTCGTGAAATAATTTGCGACTCCCATCGGAGAATTATTCTTATTGGGATTTTTCCTTTATTTTCATAGCGATATTTTACGATGTCCTCCTCAGCTAGTCATTCTCTCGGGAAAGCGTTTTCTCACCGTAGAAAATACCCGCGGCGCGAGAATATTTCAAGCGACGACATAAATGATTCTTTACTTTGCGCCGCGGTAATTATCTATCCTCTTTCTGACGCGGATGAAAGGAAACTTTGTCGTGCCTCTTCCTCTCGCGATCGCCTTTTCCTCGGCCTCTTAAGCTCGACCTTCTCCTGGCAATACTTTGTATCGACAGGCTAACGTGCCTTCACGCCAGTAGATAGTGATAACAGCAATATTTTTGGGCTATCGAGTGAGGGGGGGGAGGGAATTAACTGACGATCCAATCTCAAAGTTTTTTTTATCTACGATAACGTCTGTTCCAGACGCGACCGATTTTACAGGGTGCGACCGATAAAATGGCGTGAAAATTCATTTGGAATGGATTTGAATCCGCGCTCACACCGTAACGCGATCTCACTTCAGTGCGCGTGATTTGCATCTGTCGCACGCGATATGATGAAATCCTCGGAATACATTTTCGTCGGTACACTCTGCATTCGTTGTCTGCGCGTCGATTAAGTTTCCCTCCGGTCCATTCAATTTCATCGCATTTATAGAAGCTCGTTGCAGCAACGTATAAAGCTCCGCTGTAATACATTTAATGATCTAGATAAAAGCCTCCGCAGTGAAAATCGATCGAACGATATCCGAGTGGGCTACAATCCCCGTTATTTCTATCACAACGCCAGCAATGCTTACATTCTGATGGCTCTCTCTCCTGTCTCTCTCTCTCCCTCCCCC
>QKQZ01008834.1:0-23299 GCA_003595255.1 Solenopsis fugax | reverse complement strand
CTTTTTTTTTTTTAAATGAATACAGGACTCAGGAAACGCAAAAGAAAAAAAACTGCAACGAATGGCCCTGGTCTTCCCTATTACATACATTTTTTATGTGTACATAGCATCTCAGCTTATTTCGATTTGATACAATTTTTGAAATACTTTATTAAAATTAATATGGGAAACACGTACATTATGCTGATACTGCTTGGATAAACTTTTATATCTTTTCGTTCCAATCTTGTGGAGCAATATGTTTTTAACTTATTTAAAGAAAAGTGCAAGACATTCTCATTATTTATCTCTACATTCAGATCATTCTTTTCATTGTCTATTTATTTTTGTTATCGCACTTTAATTAATATATCAAAATAGGCACTATTATTATTTTATAGAAGAAAACTCGAGTTTTAGTGATTGTTCTCATAACAGGAGTTGTACGTTTTGAACAAATCGGTGAAGTTAATTAAAACGAACGAAATAATCGCACCGCTCGCCGAGCCCGTTTGCATAACTACGCCTACGTTGAAGAGCGCCTTTGAAGAAGAAATATGTTTCAGGAGGGACACTATCACAAGTTTTAGATACGATACGATACCCATCAAGATTATCCAGGATAAAACGATCAATCCGATACCGATCGTTGATTTTTGCAAAGGCGGTGCAGGAGACAATAGAGCCACGCACGTAACGTAGCATCCAGCGATTAAACATACTAGAGACAGACAGTTAATAATTTTTATATTTGACACCATAACCCAGATTGTCAAGAAGCATGCCAGCGGGTTCACGAATTGAGCGCAAACGATGGACAACTGATAGGCAAGATGACCATAAGGTAGACACGAATACGATTGGATACTTGGCAGAAATCCATTACTGAAGAAGCAACAGACTCCAATCAAGATATACAAATAAATTTTCCTAAATACGGGCAAACTTTTTGTCTTGTCAAATGAAGAACTGCTTGTCGTCGCGTTTTCCTTCCTGGCCGATGTGCGGTTAACGATAACGTTATCGACGCTATAAACGTTAACGTCAGATTCCTCGCGCGATTTATAGTCTACCTTGGTTTGATTAAGAAAATTAGAATCACGCTGGTTCTTGCTGATTTGTACAAACGGGGAAAATCGTAAAACGATAAATGCAACGAGCGACAATATGAGTACAAGGGTCAGAAACAAGAAGTAATATTGCCCCGAGAACTTCAGGTCGGGCGCGTTAGGGGAAATCTCTTTCGTCGTGTTCGCAAAAGGAATATTACACCCCGCGCTTTCTCCGACACCTTGTATCAGCGCCATTACACTCGGCAGCACGCCACTTAAGCCTTCCCCGACGAAATAAGACACGATATAAACGTCATCGAAGTCGCGAAGATAAGGCATAAACAGTACCGAGCTGAAGCAACCGACCAGCGCGCTGAAGAATACCGAGACTAGCAGGATCAGGCTGTGCCTCTCGCCACCGACGCTGGTCGTTCTGTCGTAAAGAAATATCAGCAATCCCATAGCGAGAACCTGCGAGCACAGTAAGCACAGTATACACGACGATTCGTTTAGCTGACATTTGTTCTTGTGTAAGAGGGCATAAATCGCGGGGCCAACGTTCGCTGATTGGGCCACTATTACTATGTACGCGGGCAAATTCCAGCCCTCCGGAGCAATAGTGACGAGAAGTGGCAGTTCGATAAATATTCCATTGACGCCGATCCAAGTGGACACGCCGAACAAGATCACGAGCAGGTGGATGATCGCGCGGTCATATTTAACATGTCCAAAATAATAGTCAGTTTGCCGATCGTTTCTCATCGTATCGTCGGTTCCTTTATCCATCCCTGTGTAAATGGTAAATCAGCATTCGGCTGTGTAGCTTCGCCCACAATTAAAAAGTAATTGCTATCGGCACTCCGAACGGAACTAATCGATCACTCACACCAATACTGATGTCTAATAATTTAAGTATTCTGTAAATATCACAGATATGCATATATGTTACTTCTTCGAACAAATGAAGATAAGTACGGGACTCCGTCGCACTAGTTTATCAGAAGCAGAGTCATTATATAACAAAGAAAAGAACTACTCCTCCCTCCTTTTCTGATTCTTAATCAGCTCAATAAAACTTATCAGATAAAATAGAGCGTCTATGCAATCATATGAGAAAAAAAAACTAAGTTTACACGCAAGATTACTTCGAGCGCTATTTAGCATGTATAATTTATCGCAAATCTAATAATTGAAGTTGAGCTGTTTAAATATTAAGTTATTAATATAGATAATTCTGAATATTACATCAGATCGTAAGGGAAAGTACACGTCACGGCAATTGAATGACGCTAAGTATCTTTATAGATCGCAGAAATAAAAATAGATTGCTATGTAATTACATGTAATTCATAATACCTATTTTTACTAAAGTTCTTTCCAACTATTGAGAGAGAGAGTAGTAATTTATCTCTCAACAGTTGCAAAGAACTTTAATAATAGAACTTTAATACTACATAAAGGAGTTAATCCTCTTCTTACTTGTAAAATAATAAATTTTCTATTCTTATCAATGCAAATAATTGGAGAGCTTGTTAATCAATACTCTTTGTAAAAATAGAAAAAAACGAACGCTCAACTTAAATTGATTAACTTTAGAGTTTATTTTCTCCATTTTTACAAAATGTGTGTTAACACAGTCTTGAGCATTGATCAATTAATGAAATTAATTGTTAAAGGAGTTTGTACAATTAATCGATTAAGTTTTTTGCAAAACTAAAATAATCGATTAGAAATTTATAATGATAAGCGCAATCACGGTTGTTTTAATCGATTAATTATTGAGATAAATTAAACACTGTTCATAAAAATAATAATAATCAATCGAAAGATATTCAAATCGATATTAATCAATAAATTATTTTACTTTAATCAATAATTCAGCTATTAATCAATGTTATAAATCAATGATTAAAATTAATGAATGATAGTTAACAATTCATTCTTTAATCAGCAGTAGTTGATTATTTTATATCACTGGATTGAATTACTGGAACATGATAATAGAGTGTGGTTCGGAACTGAGTGACGTCTGTGTCTAACGAGGTTATCTTCATTTCACTCTCAAATCGTGAAATTTAGGACTGTAGCGGCATTGTTTCTTTCAAATCATGAATAAGATTTAATGCGCGAAGGCATATGGAGATTTTTTGCGTTATATCTCTTTTAGGTTCCAGTATAATTAATTATTTTAATTGTATGTGATTGTGATTTATTCTATTGATCAAAAATTTAATTGAATATCTCAGATTTACTTCAGGGCAATTGAAAAATTTTGATCGTTTATTGTAATCAAGAACTAAACTTTAGTTGTAATTAATTGATTAACTTTGTCCAACACTGAGTTAGCTTAGTTGTGATGCGAACTCTTCAATTAATAAAACTAACAAGGACACTACTTGATACATGTTGATTTTGATAAAATTTTTATCAGTTAAAATTCTTATAAAATGATGAGTAACTATTCTCATTATTTTATCGGCAATTGTAAGCGGTAAAGTGCTTAAAAAAAGCTTAGTTTTCTTAATTTTATTATTGTACACACAAATTGTACATCATTAACATTTGTAGTGACAAAACTTTAATATTATAACTGAAACTTTTTTTAACATCTTAGCATTGACGACTGCCGATGAACCAAGTACCATTGTTCATCATTTTGTGAGTACTTTTAACGATGTCTTATTAAATCGTCGTGTACATAAGATAGCATCCCTAAAGGCTATGTTAATTTTCTGTAAGATATGAGCAAGTGGAATAAGATTGAAATACTTTCGCATAATTGACCAAACCGAATATGATGATTGCGCCAATTAACGATCCGATTTGCGTCGCGACGCCAACGTAGTAAAGACCTTTCCCAGGATCGAGCCGATACAAAGTCGTAATACCCATCTTTACGAATGCTATTAAACCGCAAAGCACTATCCATACAAAAACTATCATAAATTTACCTATCCATAAATGTTGCAAGGGAGGATAAGGTGATTTTGCGGCTAGATATAAAGCGAAGCTGAAAAGTGCTAAAATAGCCACTGTAAGGATATTAAGGAGTTTCATCTTCGGTGTTTTTACAAAGAAACCTAAGGATATGGCCAATGGACCGGCTATGGAAGTCAGCGTGACCGTCAAGTGATATGCTGTATTACCGTATGGTAGACAGGAGTACGACTGTACACTCGGCAGAATGCCGTGACCAAGAAAACAGACTACTGCCATCATGACTAATGAATAATAATATGCACACTTCGGCATTTTCCAACCGGAATTAGTTTTGTAGCTTGGCATTGCTGTCGTGTTAGTTGGCAATATTTCCATGCTGCTCTGAAGCTTGACTCTCTCTTCGCGTGCTACAGGCAAAATGTTTAAGCCTAGGAACGAGAGAAAACATAGGCATAACAAAATCCCGACGAAGATAAAAAATATTTGTGAGGAAAATCTTGGATCTAACTCTGCAGGCTCGAATTCCAGATTGCTCGAGCCTGGCTTGGTA
Organism: Solenopsis fugax; assembly: GCA_003595255.1. Taxonomy (NCBI): domain Eukaryota; kingdom Metazoa; phylum Arthropoda; class Insecta; order Hymenoptera; family Formicidae; genus Solenopsis; species Solenopsis fugax. The sequence continues at coordinate 18,778 of QKQZ01008834.1, read as the reverse complement.
ATATTGACGCATCTCGGATTACTACCTACACCTTGAATCAGCGCAACTGCGCTCAAAACAAATCCGCTCAGTCCTTCTCCGACGAGGTAAGACACTAGATAAATCTCACGGTAGTTTTTCATGTACGGCATGAAGAGCACGGAACTTGTACATCCGACGAGGCCTGTCACGAACATCAGCGACAGAAGTGCGATCGAGTGTTCCTTGCCAAACACAATCGCGGTGTGATCGTACAGAAAGCTCAATGCGACGCAGGCACACGCTCCTGCAGCCAGCAAGGAATAAATGATGTATTTGTCGTGTGCCCAAGCGGTGTACCTGAAACAGACACTCGTGTTAGACTTGTTATTCAATCCTCCCAAACGTTATGTAACACAGACTCACTTTATGTAGAGAGTATACAGTATGGGACCTAAATTGGCAAATTGCACCAGCATCACCATGTACGCAGGCAAACTCCATCCTTCTGGAGCTATATGCACTATAAGCGGCAGTTGCACGTAGATGCCATTCATACCCATCCACGAACCCAGACTGAACATCAGCGCTAGGAAATCAACCAGCAACTTTCGGTTGCTTAATTGTTGTCTTAACATTTTGCTCATTTGCCTCAGAATGTCTTTCTCTCAAATTATCTTGCACACGTGATGATCGCTTCTGGTCGCCGATCACTCGTCAGTCTTTCGTTAGTTTCGTTATAAATATTCATCGCATTTTGCAAAGGATGCGATGATATTGAATTGATAGTAATTATTTTATTATTATGAAAACGAAATTGCAACTAATGTCTACCAGAAAAGATAACTGGTAATGCAAATAATGTAAAAATGTTAGTCATAAGAATAGTTCGTCCCCACATAGAGCTTCTTGAATGAGATCACTCGGTATGATGGATAGATTTGGAATTTTATTTTTTATAAGAAATGTTGTGTCTAGCGCGTTATCTAAAAAATAAATGAATAATTATCAAGCTGACTTTAAAATAATGGTTCGAAAGAAAAACTTTTCCATGTTAAAGTAGAAAAAAAAACGATTTTTAAATAGAATAAAATAGAATTCTTTTTACATTTTTAAGCATTTAAATTTTCTGTACATTAAAGTTTAGCTTTTAATTTTAAAAAATTTTCGAAATATAAAAGAAGAGTGTTTAAAAAATGTCTATTTTTACTGTATTCGAAGAGAATAAAATTGATAAAATTTCTTAGTTTTTAAGATGAGCAATCCGATGGTGCTAGTTAAAATTACATTACTTGACGGAAACACATAAAAAATTGAATTTAAATCGGAAAAACGCGTGACGAATGTTCGTCTGAAAAAATTGTATGAAATAAATCTTGAAATGATCTTTTTTACTTTTCCTGAGCACAGCAACAACAGATTTTTTTCGTAACACTTATTCTTTCAATGAAGTTGCCAAAACCAATATAGATTTCCTAAAACGATATTCCTTTACTAGACAGCACTATGTCCAAAATTAGGACAGTGTACAATATTTTTTATAATTTTTTTTACATAGTTATATTTTTAAGAAAAAAACTAAATAAATTAAAGTTTGTGTTTTAAAAATAACTAGTTAAAGTTAATTTTTAACTTTAACTAGTTATTTTTCACTTTATTTTTAACTTTTAATTAGTTACTGTTCAACTCTGCAACAGAGAACATGTTATTGATAATATTAGATCATTTTACATGATTGTAGCATTCGTAAACTGTTTTATTTACTTATGTTTTTTTTCTTATTTTTCTCACAATACTGTTTTAAACATAAAATCAAGATGCAACGTAAACTGACATATTTGTCGATAAGGGATTATAAAAAATGAAACTATATAGGATAAAATAAAGCATAAAGACTGATGATAACGAAGAAACTTCACTAAATAGCAGATTAACAAATCATAAGTTTTATTTAAAGGTAACAATTACAATGTTATATTTAGAAAAGGATAAATTCACCAAGAGTTTAGAAACTTGTACTTTATTATAAATAATAAACATTTGAATAAATCGCAACATCATATGTCTTCGACTACAGTTCAAATTATTAAAACACAGTATTTATGTACAATTGTTTATCGTTAAGTAGCGACTGTTTTCACGGATTGTAATGAATACATACTCGCTATTAAAACATATATTTTGCTAAAAATATACTAAACACGCTAAATATATATACGAGGGTAGATTTTTTCTCAGACAGCCATTTTTAAAAATTTGGAAATACAAAAAAGTCGGACGGAACTAAATTTAGACAGTACGATAAATGTGTTACTAAGTCGTACTTCAGTTCGTACAATTTCGCCATCGCAACAGTGAATAAATACTACACCCAACGCGCGCTCAGCTTTCTCATACCTAATTTCTCATATAAAATGTGATGCCCCCATTTGTATGAGATACCAGCAGCTTCCGCTATCTCTTTCAAAGTTAATCGATGATCATCCATGACTGAATGAACATAATCGATTGTTTCATACATTGTTGCGGTTTTTGATTGTTCAGAGCTCTTCATCGATAATACTCGTTATATCACATTTAAATTCAACAGTCAATGTTTTTACAGTCATAAATAAAGGAGCAGCACTTCCATACACTGAATCTAATTCAACTTTAATTTCCGTAGGAATTTTCCCTTTCAAACGAAGGAATTTTGTCACAGCCCGATACTCTAATTTCTTCATTGCTGACAAACTATCACTTTAAAAGGCTATCAGGAACAAACTAATCGTTAGAATGGCATCAAACTTAATTCTTTGTGTTTCTTTCAATGTCACCTATTGGACAAATATTAAAATTTTACTGAAATCTTGCTCTTTCTTGGTCAGGTCGAATACTTCTCAATCTACCCTCGTAACTAGAAATTGCAAATGCATAGATGTATTACACACACTTTTCACATGTGCCTCTTAAGCTCTCTTGATTTAATACAATTTTTGGAATACTTTATAGAAATTAACGAAGGAAGCATATACACACGTACTAATACTACTTGGATAAAATGTATTTTTTTTCACTGTAGGGGATCGATCATGTAATATCAAACTTTTCGCGTTTCGTACACAAAATATAATATTTTTTCTGTTTATATTAATAGAAAGAATTTCTGTACTGTATTAATAGAACTAAGATTATATATGTATAAAAGATTATACACTTATGACAAGATTCACGTGGAATTACATGATCGATCCCCTAGACTACTGGAACAATATATTTTTAATTTATCTAAAACTAAAATGTAAAATATTTTCATTATTTATTATTATTTCAATAAAGGACCTTCATTCTTTTATTGTCTACTTATTTTCGTTATTGCACTTTGATTCGTCGAAATAGATGCTATCATTGTTGTACAGAAGCCTAAGTTGTAGTCAAAACAGGAGCTGTTCATTGTCGTGCATTAATTCGTCATAGCCTGACTATTACGCATAGTTAATTCTTATTTTAAATATGTCTTAAGTAAAAGTAATGTAAAGTAATGTTTTAAGTAAAACAATGTTAAGTAAAAGTAACGTTTTAAGTAAAATAATGGTTTTAAGATTTTATAATATGGCTCCGTAATTGATTGATGGCTTAAGATGATATTAAATATAATAGTTGACTATGAATATATACCTGTGGCCTAGCGAATTAATGCACGACAGTGTATGTCTTGAAATGATTGGTGAAATTAATTAAAACAAACGAAATAATCGCATCACTCGCCGAGTCTGTTTGCATAATTATATCTTTGTTGATAAACGTCTTTGAAGTCGATATGATGGCTTCAGGAGAGGCACTATCACAAGTTTTCGATACGACATGACATCAATTCGAATATTTCAGGACAAAACGACCAATCCCATACCGATCGTTGATTTTTGCACGGTATAGGAGTTACGCATATAACATAGCATCGATTAACTTTACTAGAATCGGTCTAATAAGACAGAGACAGAGTTAAAAATGTTTAAATATCCGCTACCATGACCCAGATTGACAAGAAGTATGCTAGCGGTTTCACGAATTGGACAGACAACCGTTAGGCAAGATGTCTATACGGTAGAATACGAATTGGATACAATTGGATAAGCAGAACTCCATTACTGGAAGAAGGAACAGACTTCAGTCAGGATATATAAATTCATTTTCTTAAATATAACACTGCCTTGTCAAATGGAGAACTGTATGCCATTTTTCTTCTTACAAGGGACATGTCACAGGTGTCCGGCACCGATTTGATTCTCCTTGAATATGTCGTTAAACACGAAAATTTAAATAAGTTTAAAATATTTTTTTACGCTTTTATATCTTATTTATTTGTGATTTACATAATAATTTTTAAATGTACTTAATAGTAATATAATAGTAAATAATTTTTAAGTGTTTATATGATTTTATATTTTATAATCATTCACTCATTATACTCATTACAGTAATGGTACTCGACGAAGAAACGTTTTAAACATAATGACATCTTGCACCATGATTATCTCACTACAGCTATATTATTGCAACCTTCGATATCACATGTTGTTGAAGTTTTGTCAAAACTAAATTCTACAGGGTTTTCAAATTCTTCTGGTCTTTCGTTTATATAATTACTTTTAAACCACGAATATTTAAATAAGTTGTGATATCGTGATGATGACAATTGGTTATTAAAGATTGCAATTTTATTATATTTCGTTCATGCAAATTTATATTACTTTCCAACAGTAAAACAGTATCTGAAAATCTTTTAGCAAAATTTTTCTAAATTCTAAATCTGTAAACATCTAATGGTTGTATTTTTCCCTGTAGTGCTTTAGGTATAATCATAGTAATAATATGTTTTCCCGGAGGTGTTAAATCTGAATCTACTATGATTATACCTAAAGGTACTACAGGGAAAATACAACCATTCGTAAAAAACCAGACTATTTGTTTACGGATTTAGAATTTGGAAAAATTTTGCTAAAAGATTTTCAGATACTGTTTTACTATTGGAAAGTAATATAAATTTATATGAACGAAATAGTATAATAAAATTGCAATCTTTGATACACAACCAATTGTCATCATCACGATACCACAACTTATTTAAATATAAGTGGTTTAAAAGTGGTTATATAAACGAAAGACCAGAAGAATTTGAAAATCCTGTAGAATTTAGTTTTGACAAAACTTCAACAACATGTGGTATCGAAGGTTGCAATAATATAGCTGTAGTAAGATGTTCATGGTGCAAGATGTCATTATGTTTAAAACATTTCTTCGTCAAGTACCATTACAGTAATGAGTATAATGAGTGAATGATTACAAAATATAAAATCATATAAACACATAAAAATTATTTTACTCTTAAGTACATTTAAAAATTATTATGTAAATCACAAATAAATAAGATGTAAAAGCGTAAAAAAATATTTTTAAGAAGATAATCTGAAGATATTATAAGGATAAGATAAAGAAATAATATACAGAGATGAATAAACAATAAAAGTTTTACTAAAGAGAAATAATAAAAACTGTAAATTTTAATATTATTTATAATCTGTGACATGTCCCTTGTTAGTTGATGTGCAGTTAATCGATAAGATAACGATACATTAAGTACTGTATGACGATTTGTTTGGTTGGCATTTGATTTCCTTTGTAGGAGGACACATATCGTGGAATCAACGTTTGTGGATTGAGCTACTATTATTATATACGGTAAATTTCAGTTTTTCGAAGCAATTAAGACGAGCAACGGTAGCTCGATAAATATTCCATTGAAATTTATCCAAATATACATGCTGAAAAAGATCATGAGAAGATGAACGATTGCGGGGACAATTTTGACATGTTCAAAATAATAAATTTACAATCGCCTTTCATGGTATCGTCGATTTCTTTAGTCATCCCATAACAGTAAACAATCGACAACTTTAAAGCGTCAATAACTAAAAATCGTTATCGGCACTTTGAACGGATTTAATCGATCACTCACACCAATACTGACGTCTGACAATTTAAGTATTCTTAAAATATCACAGACATATGCATGCACATTACTTCCCTAGATAAAGACAAGTATGACACTTCGTTGCACAAGTTTATCGAAAGCAAAGTCATTGAGATATAATTAAAATTAATCGGAAGTAAAAAGATTGCCCCACTTCTCAACACTGATTCTTAATCTGCTCAACAAAATTTATCAGATAAAACGGAGAAATATCCGAGAAATCACATTAAGTTTACGCGCAAGATTAAGTCGAGCACTTTATACCACACAATCTGTTTCGCAGATCTAACAATTAAAGTTCAGATGTTCAAATTAAGTACTTAATACAGATAATCATAAATATTATATCAGGTTCGTAAGAGAAAAAGTTTTCGTTTGTCATGCTTTGATAACGCAATGTGTGAAGAGCTCGATGCTTTGTTCAGAATGTGCATAACGTTGAATTGAAAAAATCATTTAAAATGCACACAAATATGAAGAAAATAACGTTAATTTTTCGCACATCCACGCCTTACGTGAGTATTGATCTCAAATTGAATTTATAATAATTAGAAAATTTATAATCGCTAAATGTCTTTTGTATATCGCAAAAAAAAGGAATCATAACTATATTTCACTTTATCTCTCAACAGGCGTAGAGAGCACTTTGCTAACAATTTAGTACTACGTAAAATAACTAATACCCTTCTTTTTTGATCAAAAAGTAAATTTTCTAAAATTATCAATCCAAATAATTGATAAAACTAAGTACTGGCTATGTTAATTTCCTGCAAGATGTGTGCAGGGAGAATAAGACTGAAAGAGTTTCGCGTAATTGACCAAACCGAAAGTGGTGATTGCGCCTACTAATGATCCGATTTGCGTCGCGACGCCAGTGTAATAAAGACCCCTTCCGGGGTCGGGCCGATACAAAGTCGTAATGCCCATCTTTACGAATCCTATTAAACCGCAAAGCGTTATCCATAGAAGAACTACCAACAATTCGCCCACCCATGAATGTTGCAAGGGAGGGTAAGGCGATTTCGCGGCCAGATACAAAACGAAGCCAGAGAGTACTAAAATACCTGCCGTAAGGATATTAAGAAATTTCACCTCCGGTGTTTTTACAAAGAAGCCTAAGGACATCGCCAATGGACCGGCTATGGAAGCTAGCGTGACCGTCAAGTGATATGCTACACTACCATATGGTAGACAGGAGTACGACTGTATGCTCGGTAAAGTGCCGTTACCGAGAAAACAGACTATACTCATCATGATTAATAAATAATAGTATGTATACTTGGGCATTTTCCAACCGGAATTAGTTTTGTAGCTCGGCGGTGCCGTCGTATCAGTCGGCAACGTTTCCATACTGCTTGGAAGCTTGACTCTCTCCCCGCGTGCTACAGGCAAAACGTTTAAGCCTAGGAACGAGAGAAAACTCAGGCATAGCAAAGTCCCGATGAAGATAAAAAATATTTCGGAGGAGAATCTTGGATTTGGTTCCGCGGGCATGAATTCCAGATTGCTCGAGCCTGGCTTGGTAACGTTAACGCATCCCGGATTACTACCAACACCCTGAATCAGTGCAACTGCACTCGGGACGAATCCACTCAGTCCTTCTCCGACGAGGTAAGACACCAGATAAATCTCACGGTAGTTCCTCATGTACGGCATGAAGAGGACGGAACTTGTACATCCGACGAGGGCTGTCACGAACATCAGCGACAGGAGTGCGGTCGAGTGTTCCTTGCCAAACACAACTGACGTGTGATCATACAGGAAGGTCAACGCGACGCAGGCACACGCTCCTGCAGCCAGCAAGGAATAAATGATGTACTTGTCGTATGCCCAAGCCGTATACCTGAAACAGACATTCGTGTTAGACTTGTTATTCAATCGTCTCGAAACACATTATTAAATGCGGACTTACTTTATGTAGAGAGTATACAGTATGGGACCTAAATTGGCAAATTGTACCAGCATCACCATGTGCGCAGGCAGGCTCCATCCTTCTGGAGCTATATGCACTACGAGCGGCAATTGCACGTAGACACCGTTCACACCGATCCAAGCACCCAGACCGAACATCAGGGCGAGAAGATCGACCAGCAACCGTCGGTTGCTCAATCGCTGACTCAGCATTTTACTCATCTATCTGAGAATGCCTGCACTCTTAAATTATTTTGCACACGCGATGAACTCTTCTTCTGTTTGTCAGTCTTTTGAGATGGAATTTTTACCCCGTTTGTGAAGGGTGCGATAATATCGTATTGATTGTTATTATCGCATCATTAAGATAATGAAACTGCAGCCAAAGTCTGCCGGAAAAAATAATTGAAGATAACAATAATGGAGATACATGTTATTATTTAATGGTTGAAGTGCCACGTATTCTATTCTACTGCATTTTGAAGATTGGCGTGCATAGCTCGCTGTAATTTATAAAACTGACTTATGTCTATTTGTATGAAATATATTATTACATGCACAAAATAACCATTGCATTATAAAGTACATCCACGTACCCAAATAGATGTGATGATGAAAGCTTTGCCCGCAATTGCTCGGTTGTGTTGGCAAGTAATTTCTTGTCAATTAATCTATTGATTTCTCAGAAATCAATAGATGACTCGAATTTTATTATTTCATATTATAAAATATGATAATTTGGTCGTAATTTCCCTCGGCAATTTTTTAGAGTTTAGAGAGTAATATTCCACTCGTTTTCACATGATATTCTAAATTCGTAAGAGCCGGAATGTTTCCAACACGTCGATCCTATCTTGAATAATCACGACATGCGATCGATGTGTCACTGCTGTCGGTTGGCAGACGACTGCTCCGAAATCTGGAGTAGGGTTATATCGGGTTATATAAGGCACGTGGTCCACTGGCAACTCGATATATCGCACGAGTGTTTCGATAACATCAAAGCTTCGGCCTGTTAACTTTGCGTGATTCAACGGCACTTGTCACAGTCAAAAGAATTTTATTTGACGAATATTTGTTCGCGAATATTTCGCGCGATTAGCGCACGTGTTTGATTAAATAATACGCATAGTAAAATATCGAACAGTCTCGAACGACCGATCGAATAACGAGTATCGAACAACGAGTTCGACTAAAGAAGAGGAGGGGTTTATCCCCACCAACAGCACCTGTTGAATCAGGTCATCCTGTATGATGGATGGTTGTGGGTTTTTGTTTTTTTTACGGGAAATGTGGTATGTAGCGAGTTATCTAATCTAAAAGAAAAATGAATCATGGCAAAAAGACACTAAAAGTTGTTAGAAAAAGAAGAAATAAAAACAGAATTTTTCTATACAAAAGCTTTTCTATATTAGAATAAAGAGAAAGCAGAGTTAGATAGTAATTAGTTAAAAAGTTAAAAGTTAAAGTAACAAAGTTAAAAGATAGTTAAAAAGTTAGTAATTTTTAACTTAACTTAGTTAATTTTAAATGATTTAATTTTCAACTTTTAGTTATTTTTGAAACACAAACTTTAGTTTATTAACTTTTTTCTAAATTATAAATTTATCTATGCAAAAGAAAAAAGATTAAAAGAAAAATATATTCCTACATAAAAAAATATATATTTCTTTATGTTATTGAATATAAACTTAATGTACAAATAAAATATTAAAAATTTATTTGATCCATGCTACAATTATTTTGAATAATCTAACATTCAAAAATTTAATATAAATAATGCTTTTCAAAATTAACTTTTAATTTAATTTACCTTAATTAAAAGTTATATTAATCCTAACGTAACTTTTAATTGAGTTAGTTTTTTGTTCATGTAACTTTTAACGTAACTAATTTAATATTATAAGCCATTAACTTTAACTTAATTTAGTTTAAAAAATATATTAACTTACCCAACCTTGTTTTTTAACAAAAAATAAAACTGATTTTTTACAGGAAAGTGGTCACACGTCTGATGAGAATGTTGGCGCGGCAATCAGTGCGCAAGTTATTAATGTTCAAAATACAGACTTTATTTCAATCCAAATGTATGGCACCATTTTGTGCCATTTTCAGCAAGTAATACAGAATGCGTAGATCGCAATTAAATCTCTATAGCGAAGGAGTCATTCAATGTATCTTTATGATATTGTTGCGCCCGTGATTTCTGCCAGCCCAGTATTGCGGCTGATATCGATTGACGAGAGACGCGACATCGGAAAATCGCGCTTTGACGTCGGCCGTCGGATTGATTTGTTGTTTTGCTCTTGAGCTGTCAACGCTTCTAAAATGATAATTTCTTGTTCTCTATTTTCCTACGATTAAACCACAGTTCTTCTTAAAAGATTCTTTCTCATTTCCGCGACTGCCGCGTGCGCGTACCAGAATCGCATGGACGCAACAATATCAATTCGTTGTAGTGACAACCTGGTTAAATATTCCAGTGTTGACTATAAAGCAAAACTAGAAATTTAAATAGAATATATGTAATTTTACGAAAATTGATGGAATGTATCAGTGAAACACAAAGACAACTCACCACAGAATATTTAATTTTAGATAAATTATGGAACTGTGAGAAAATTTCATAATAATGACAAGTTTTTCAAATTCGTTCATAACATCTGTATGAATTAAATATATCCGTAACACACTAGTTAAAGAAACGTTCAGTACGGTAGTTCATTAACGACTAAGTCAAAAGATAAAAAGTAAAAATACGCAGTCACAGCAGTCGAAAAACATTGGATAAATAACAATCGGTCATTGAATAAATAACAATCGATAGACAGTAAAAAAAACATTAACAAAACTAACATTAACAAAACATTATTATCGAGTCATTGAAAATAAATAATAATCAATAGACAGTACAGAGGACATTTACAAAACTGAAGGCATATTATTACTGAGTCACATTATGTGTTCATTGTAAGATTATTTAAAGTCGATATATATGACATGGTGCAAAAATTCAGTGTCAAATTGCAAATTTATACTGTTTTTGCATCTGAATATGTAACATTTTAGAGATTCTTTTTGTTTAAATGATTTTTTTTTTACATTTTTGTATCTATATTAAATTTTCACTTAACGTTGAATTGTGTCTTTTAATTTTTCAGAATTTTTGAATTATTGTAGAGTTACAGTGATGGAGGAAAGTCTCGCCAGTACCAACATAAGTTTTCTAAAGCGATACTTCCTTATTTCTTAGAAACTAAAAATTGTATCTTATTAATATTAATAAAAACATGAATTGTTTCGGCAAATTAAAATCTTAATTCATATATCCATGATTTTTTCTATATAAAATCTGCTAAACATGTATTCTTTAAAAATGAGAATAAAATTTTCATGATTTTTTTGCAAATTGCATAGATTAAACAATAGTGATTATATTATTGATAATATTATATCATTTTACGTATTTATAGTAACCTAAACCTATTTTATATTTTTATCGTAATTTGAAATTTTAAACATAAAATCGGAGTGCAACATAAAATGATACACTTGTTGATAAGACAAACTATAAGATAATAAAAACCACATAGGATAGAATAAAATGTACAGCATTATAAAATTTATCTATTAAGTTACACTAAAAAAAATTTTACTAAATTTACTAAATTTTAACAAATATTTGTTTGTATATTTGCAAGAAAATACATACTTGCGGTGTACAAACATTTACTCAATAAAAAAGAACCCAGTTAAATTTAATTAGTTGTCCTTTTACTAAATAAATATATATTTACATTTAGTAAATATTTTCTTGCAAATATACAAACAAATATTTATAAAAATTTTTTCAGTGTAGTAATTCAATTTAATCTTTATACATTGTCGCGCTATATATTACGTTTTGCAGAACAGCATAGGTACGTTTTTTGTATAAATTATAAAAAAAAAGTTTTATATTCGCTTAAACTTTTTACACTTATTTAGAAATCATCACTGTATAATTAATATCAGTCAATATTATTCCATATTGTTGCGTGAAAGCGTTATACTTACTTTTCTACTGACATCGATGGACTATAGTTTGTCGGGATTGATTGATTATCATTCATAGGGAATCACAGGGATGATATGGTATGGGAATTGAATACACAGTAGATTGAATATAGCAAGAACTTTATAAAAGACGAGGCAGACTCACAGATGGTTTAAGTACATTAGTATTTGTCTCAAAACTCTTGAGAGTTTTTGCGTTTAAGAGTGTGTTTATTCGCATCTTTGTTTTTCTTTTTCTTATATATTTTTTTAATCATTTTTTAATAGAATCACACGGATGAAAAAAGGTCGCAGAAAACGTGCTCTTGCTGGGTGCTCGAAAGTCATGTGTACGGATATATAACATTAATTTAAAGGAGTCCCCGTTCGGATGACAGATGGCGGAAAAAGGAAACGCCGAACTATACTTGACATAAGCTTCCTCGTGTTGCGCCATAGTATCGTCGCCTATATATATATGTATATATTTATATTTTCTTTTATCTGCTGACGATGATTTTAATATGCATAAACAATAAGGCGAAACTCTCTTATCGCGCAAAAAGAAAGATCGCGATTGATTTATTTACTTTTTTCTTAATATTTTCTCTTTCATTTAGAACAACTGAATAATACATAGAATGTCCCAGAATTCGCGCATGTGGAATACAGAATACGATTCTCTATGTTGAAAAAACATTTATTCCTCCGGCAAAATCGTGTCCGAATGAATATATATACTTTTAATTTCCATTTCTATCTCGATTTAACATATTCTTTACCTTTTTCTAGTTCTCAGAATAGAAAATGATAAGCTAAATCGAAATTAAAATTAATTTACATTGATAGAAATAGACATCAGTTACGCATAAATCAGAAACGGCGCATGCTAAACTTACATGTTTTATTATTTTTATTTTACTCTATTTTTCTAAAGATCTTATATAACAATTATGTACGATAACTAAAAATTGCTATTTTGAATAATTAATGAGAGAAAGTTGTCTTTTTAAGATATCGATTGAATGTAAAATAAGTTAATTATATAAGTAGATTAAATCTTTTAGAACATCTTAAAGATATTTATGAATTTCTGATTGTTGAGTCCTAAAGAAATCGATTGAATGTTTTGAAACATTCAATGAAAAGAAAGAAGAATTTTTCTGAAGTATTTAAAAATTTAGCTGATTGCAGATCTGAAAACGATGTAACTCCTTCAAACGATGTAACTGGTTGCTAAAATGTTAACATGTTTTGCAGTATTATCATGTTTAAACGTTTTACATAATTATTTTGATGTTCCAACAAAATAGACCTGTATTTTATAGTTAAGTGTTAGTTACTTCAACAAAAAACCGGTCTTTTTGTGTATATTCGAAAGCATATATGTATTTTCATTTGTATACACATATTTGTTTTGTGAATAAGATTTTCTTGTGCAAGTTGGATTACTATTCACGTACATTAATTAGTATCTATTTTGAGCTGTTGTAAAGATATCAGTTCCATAATTTCTCTTATTATTCCTTTATATCAATTCGAATTTTTGTATCAATCCAATTTTTTGGAAACTTTTTGGGTCATCGATTAGGAGTCAGAATTTTTATATTCAAAATAACTAATATAGCGGAATAATAATTTAAAAAATTTTTCAATTTTAATGAAAATCAGTAAATGGGGTTTTTTAATTTCAGATTAAGATTGCTTTTCAGTACATTATTATAAGAGTTATATTCGAACAATTTACTTGTGTCTAGTAGAAAATATTGATTTTTCTATATTTTTCAAACATCATTAATTTATAACAGAAAAACATCGTAGCGAAAATCTAACAAAATTCTGAAGCTTTAAGACGTTCTAAATAAATCTCTGCCGTTTAGATATTGATAATAGTTTAGTAAAAAAATAATTTTTTTTATAAAAAGTTCAATTTTGATTATTTTTTTTTACTTACAATAATTATGCAAATAAAAATTTACAATTGACTACTTTTTTACGCTTATTCGTACTCCATGAAAAACAAAAGGAACCGGTATTTAACGTCGAAAAATTCGGCAAAATAATTAAAAGCTTAGCGGGAAAAGCTGGGCCTCCCAGCGACTCATTATGCCGCAAAGGGTTAAGCTGTAAAATAGCGATATTTATATACCGCTAGTTATAAAATCTTTAGCGAGATAGAGTAAAACATCACGCGCGCCGTTCCTCATTTAGCTTTAAACTCTCATTTAAAAGCTACTGCTCGGACGTAACTTTGTCAAAGGAAAAAGTTATTTCCTCTGGCAGCACGGTGGAAAAAATCACACTGTGCGCGCTCTGTGTGCGCAAAATTCGGGGGACACTCCGTACACCGTGCGCTCGATATCAAATGTATGTACATGTAGTATACAAATGTATTGTACGTACGTGTCTCGTATATATCATATATGTTTTCTTTTTATGCATATATATATACATGGCTCGTTTAACCATATTCTATTCGCAATCTCCCTCTCTCGTGCGGTGCACATTTATCTTGACCTTGATTAACCGATTTGCTGCTGATTGTTCTCCAGATTCGTCGGATTAAAACTCGGAGTTACGGTCGATCGTATAACGGCAATCCCTCTAAGGATACCTCGAGAAGCGGTTACTACACTTTGCAAATACGAAATCTCGCCGTGAAGGACGGCCGCTGTCGATTTACAGCATGGGAAAAAGGGATGATCGCGATCGCGTCGATCGACCTTGCGGCGGCGCACACAGTCGCGAATTCATCGCAGAGTTCATGGGTAGATTGCTTGGACATCGGCTGCGACACAATGGCGCGGGAAACGACGATGTACACATCGAAAAATCGTATATACACATATAGGTATAACATGTGTTGTAATGTGTCATGTGTGTGTTCTGTCGAACGAATATACGGCGTCCGCAAGTAAACGGTGAGCGCGTGAATGAAGGTAGAATTAAAACGCACGCGAGGAAAGAGAACCCGATCGATTGGGCGGGATCGATCGATCCGCCGCACGCAGTATAAACTAATAAGCGCGATCGCGCGTGTCGCTATCACTAGAGCAATTCTTATTTATTTTCTGCGCATATTAATTTGTCCGCCGACGCGTCTCGCGCCTTCCGCTTGCCTTCATCAACTGCCGAACCTATTGTGAACCGAATTAATCGCGATCGATCAACGAATTAGGCTTAAATGTTTTATTCAGGTTGCGATATAAATTTTAAACGCTGTAAATAATCAACATGTCTTGTTAATTTAGTCTTATCGATGCATGAATTCCGCGCTCTAATTCCCGTGCCTGACTCTCACATACTCGTCTTTGTTTCCGTTATTTTTATTTCTCGTTAAATTAATTTAACGAAAAAAAAAAAAAATAAATAAAATTAGAGTTGGATAAGTTGATATATTTTTCCAACTAAATTGAGCTAAAGTTAATGGCTTGTAAAATTAATTTAGATACGTTAAAAGCTACGTGAACAAAAAACTAACTCAATTAAAAGTTACGTTAAGATTAAGTTAAGTTAAATCAAAGTTAATTTTGGAAAACAATATTCACATTGAATTAGAAATTCGTAATTTTTTAAAATTAAAATATTCAAAACAATTATAATATGGATCATCAAATTTAATGTTTGTAAATTAAATTTATATGAAGTAACAAGTAAATATTGATTTTTATATGGAAATATATTTTTCTTACATGGATAAATTTTTAATTTAGAAAAATAGTTAATAAATTAAAATTATGTGCTTCAAAAGTAACTACTCAAAGTTAAAAATCATTAAAGAGTAACTAATTTAAGTTAAAAGTTATTAATTTTTTAACTAATTATTATCCATTTCTGATAAAAATAAGAAAATCAAACAGTTCGATATAATTATCATTAATCGTTCTTGAAAATAAAGCCACTGATTAAAAAACATTATTGTATTAGTAATTAATTTTTTTAAATTGAAAACTCGAATGTCACGTGAATATCAGACACGTTCCTTGCTCGTTATATATTGCTTAATATGACAGATTTTGCCTGTCATTCGCTGCGTCAGCATTCTGCTAGAATGAAATTAATTGACTGAATCGTCAAACCGTGCCGGCTACGCACGCGGAATTTAACATTAACGAGTTCGCAGTAAATGTATCAAGTATCAAATGTCGTTCGCGAACGCCTACTCTGCTACGTATCTTCGTATGAGCTTGAAACAACTTTTCAAGTATCTCACGGGAATTATCGACAAACTTGTTACTCAGCGGTGTCTCGAAGTACCATAAAAGCTATCGACACGCGAATAAAGTGCCCAAAAATTCTTCTACGAGAAATGCGAATTCTCGTACGACGATGAAAAATTTTCGGATTATCTGTCGCAGATTTAACATTGTCGTAAATTGCGATATTAGTTTTGGTATCTCTCTTTTTTTTTTAATGGAAATTTTGAGCGATCGATTTTAATTCGATGTCTTTCTGCGACTTCTGCGAGTCGAGACACGCTATCAGAGGATTCCCCTCAAGGCGGAAACGCCGGGAATCACGTCGGCGGACAAACATTCGATTCTCATCGCGGTGAGATGAGATTTAGGTGCGATTGTCAGAGCTGCTGCTTGCTATATACGCCTGCCACGAACGAATGAGTTCGCGTAGATAGTTTCGGGTAGGAAGGGAGCGCTTGCCTCCGCGGTCGGATGTCTATTCCGGCCGTAGGATGCTGAGGGAATCTTCTCTCTCGCTGGATACGCTCGAGCAAGACCGATATAATCTCGATGAAATTGACTGCAGTACTAGTACACGGATTGTGCGCGATATGGGCGTATTGTTACGAGCTACTATTGCGAGCCTGGTCCTTTCGCAATTTTGACACTTTGTTACGTTTCTTCCCTATAGCCGCTCCTACATTGTCGTCGCCAATAAGGTTCTTTATCAAAGACCTCCGTCGTACCTTCGACTGTACNAATCTGCATGTTATATCAATTAAACTTCGCACGAATACAAGAATGTTACAAGAAAGATTGTTGTCCATATTTCGAATATCATGGCATGTTTTGATTAATCCTATCGACAATTGTCATGGGGAAAGATTGCACAGAAAAAAATGACTATCAAATCAACAATTCATTGTTTCATATATACTGAGAGAAAAAATTGTAGCGGTGGCAACTATAAGGGGACAACCATACAAATTTTGTTAATATAATTATAATATATAGTTAAGTGAACTATATTATAGCTATTACAATTAAGTTTATGATTAAGAAAACTAATAAAAAGTAGTTGTAATTACTATATTATATAGTATAACTACGACTATTTTTTATTAGTTCTCTTAACTATTAATTTAGTTGCAATAACTATAATATAGTTCACTTAACTGTATATTATAATTATATTAACAAAATTTGTATGGTTGTCCCCTTATAGTTGTCACCGCTACAATTTTTTCTCTCAGTATATATGAAACAATGAATTGTTGATTTGATAGTCATTTTTTTCTGTGCAATCTTTCCCCATGACAATTGTCGATAGGATTAATCAAAACATGCCATGATATTCGAAATATGGACAACAATCTTTCTTGTAACATTCTTGTATTCGTGCGAAGTTTAATTGATATAACATGCAGATTGAAATGTGCAAAAATGTGAAGTGAATTAATGATGGAAAAGAATTGATCAGTAAAGAGAGAGAGAAAGAGAGTGCTCCTTTCTGATTTGGGAAACTTTCTTGTCGTCACTTAATAAAAATCTTCTGTAATTCGTTCTGGAATTAATCAAACTGTTATTAAAATCGCTGGATCTTTGGGACTGATCAGAGCGCGAGGTTCTTTGTTAAGAAATTGCTTTTGTTTTTTTTTTTTCTGTTAAAAATTTTGCAGCTTGGTCAGGAGACTTTTTTTCAAGTCGAGCGGAAATAATAATGTGTCAGAATGCAGTTTTTTAATGAGACTTTGACTTTAGGAATGACAGGAGAAAAAGTATCCATTGGCGATTCCGATGTTAACGAATTCTTCCGATAGATTGACATTTACTATAGATGCTGTGCGCGCAGAAACGAGTTTCTGGCTTCGTATGAGCGACGTATCACCTGAACGTGTACGTACATGCACACACACATACACACATTATGACGCAGGACAGTTTCGGCTGTACGTAGATATGTGTGTGTGTGTGTATACGTATTCACGGGGAACATCCAATGTGCGGACCCGCGGTGATACTGTATCGATCAAATGTTACCTGCCGGTGTGTCGCAGATGTATACAGATGTATATGTATCTGCGGGGATGGTACATGGTTCGCATAGCTATGTATTTCGGTAACGTACGGGGCTCGGCACGTACGAGAAAATACCGTCGCAGTGAGACGAGGCGGAAATTATTGCATCGTTCTGACGGCGTAAGGAGTATAAAGTAAGACGAGAACGCCGCGCGTCAAGAGATACCGCAAAATTCTGTAATTACATCCAACGAAACTTCATTCAACGCCGGAAACCATCTGCGGATGTACAAGAGGTATAACTCTTTAGCGTTATCTCGTCGGTCTGAATGAAAGACTTAAGCTGTGCGCGAGATTGCATGTATATTTATAAAGCTCCAGTGGTATATGCCAGTGGAACAGTCCCTGTTTAAGAAAACCGATAGAAACAGTTTTAAATTTGATTTAATTTTAAGGTGAAGTTATTATTTTAATTGGATTATTTGAGCTACTATGGAGAACTACCCGATTTATATCGTTTTTTTAACAGTATCTTATTTAAATAATTAAATACAAATCTAAACATGTATGTTTCCAACTTGTCGAATTATTTAATCGAATCTGAAAATTACGATGCTTTAAATAAATAAATAAATATATATATATATATATATATGTAAGAAATAAA
>QKQZ01008818.1:0-18383 GCA_003595255.1 Solenopsis fugax | reverse complement strand
TCTCAGACCCGCAAATGTGTTTCCGTATTTTACAAAATCGGTGTGTTTAAGGGTTAAAGGTCGGAGCAGATTCTTGCATAACGCATGAGAGAATCGATCAATCAGAATTCTTTATTTCCCTTTCCAGAATAGAAATGAAATACTCTGGTTGATTAATTCTCTTATGCGTTACGCCTTATGCGTTATAAAAAGTCTGTGCTTTGGCCTTATGTCTTTGATAATAAAAAATAAAGAAATAATTATTTACAGTAAACATACATCATGACTTGCGTGATTTATGTAACTTATGATGGATATGAATGATAAGTGTGAGGAGTGTATTTCTTATCTCTGTTGATAACAACTTTGACATTGATGTATCTTTCTCATGCGTAAGAAGTTTGATAGTTATAATTCATTTCGTAATTTGGTTTTAATTCTTTCTTTCGCCATAAACTTTTTACTCACTCAAAATTAGCTTACGTATAGGACGCAGTTCATACTTTGTACTATTGCACATTGCATGCGAATTTATAATATTTTTACGAAGAATATGTGTAAATAATATTTCTTATTAATAAGATTTTTCAAATTTTAACCCAAGCATCAAAATATGTTTTTAAAAATATTTCAAAAATGTTTGAAAATCATTTTTGTAAACGTTAAAAATAACGGATTAAGTCCTTTTTATTTTATTTAAAAAAAAGTTTATTTTACTAAAAAGATAATTTTTAAATGTTTCGAAAACATTTTAAAGCATTTATTACATATTAAATGACACATTTTTTTCAAGTGTAAAATATACATTTTTTAAACATTAAAAATTATCTTTTTATTTAAATAAATATTTTTTTAAAGGGGACCTAATCCAGTATTTTGAATGTTTTTAAAAATGGTTTTCAAATGTTTAAAAAATATTTTTAAA
Organism: Solenopsis fugax; assembly: GCA_003595255.1. NCBI lineage: Eukaryota > Metazoa > Arthropoda > Insecta > Hymenoptera > Formicidae > Solenopsis > Solenopsis fugax. The sequence goes on along the minus strand of QKQZ01008818.1, from coordinate 17,479 downwards.
AACATTGCTTGTTGTTTGGGAATATAATCTAAATTCGTTCTGTTATACTATATAAAACAGCTATATAGAATTAATATTATAGTTATAATATGCTTGGACAAATATTTGATACTTTCTACATGTAAAGACTGCGTAAATTTAATTAAATGTATAGTTTCTGAATTAACTGTACGGTTTATGATTAATTACATTTAGTATTTGTAACATTTACATTTAAGCTTACATTCTAAACGTTTCGGAGATTACTGCTAATCGAATATGATTCATTTTCTGAGAATAGTGTATCTATATATAAAAAAGCAAAAATAATTCATTATACACAATCAGTGCAAAATGCATAAGAAATCTACATATAAATGTTTGTAAAGAAGAATTTGTTATTGATTGCGATATTTCTGAGAAATATTTTTTTAATGGTGATAATAATTTTTTATGAGATTGTTGTTAATATTTTCTTTCATTATCACGTGCAAGAATGATGATAAGGTAATAGAAATGAGATAAATCAGAATTATTTATTGTATCAATGTTCTCGCGATTTTGGAAGACGTACAAATACAATTTAGTAAACATACGTACTTTATATTCTTTTAAGAATTTTTTTTTTTTAATAAAATTAATTTATATACGACGTTCTAAAGTTAATATGTTATATTTCAGATGGCATGAAAGTCTAAAAGATGTTGTAAAGACGATATTTGAAAGAATGTTTATCATATTTTGGACTTTTGTGCTGTCAGAAATGTTAAGATAATGACTTTACCTTTAAAGAATTACAATAAATACAACATGGATACACTGTTGAAAAATTTGTGTATTTTTGTGAAAAAATCTATTGGTTGAAGTTTTTGTGTTGACGTTAAGTAATGAACATATTCAAGTATAAATTTAAAAAATGTGCTATGTTAACTGAACTTAACATATATAAAATGTAGAATTGTGAAAATGATTTAAAAAATATGTAAAGTAAAACAATTTGCACGTATTCATTAAATATTATTTTAACAAATTTTTTAAAATCATTTTTATAATTTAGCATTAACGACATTGCCATAATTTTTTTGTCGTTGTGCATGAAACTTCCTCGTTAATAAATTAACGATTTTGTTTGGTAAATCGAAGTTTAATATTAATTTAACTGTTTAAGGAAATTTTCTATTTTGTCGTGCTGATTTAAAAAAAATGTTTAAGATGTCTTTTAGGAAAGTTGGAAAATATTTTTCAAAATTACTTTTTATTCATTATTTGCTATTATTCAAAGATTTCCTATTTTAATAAATAAAAAACATAAATAACAAGTTATTAACTACAGGTCCATTTAAAGTCAGCATGGTTCATTAGTAATTATGATTTGAGATCTTCCAATGAACTAAAATTAAAAACCCAAACGTCATTTTAATTTAAACACTCGCAACTATCGTCGGAACTAAAATTATCTTGATAATTTAATTTTTATATCGAAGTGCCTAAGGTATCTATTCCGAAAAAGTCGGAAAATCCAGATTCTTTCCCTAGTTGAGATGTAATTATTTCATGTAGTAAATTTTTTATAATATTTGGGAATGGAGAAGGACTCATCGGCATAATAGATACTTATTAGCATCATTATTATTAAATTAAATCAATATAATATTGTGATATTACAATTGTCCAACTTAGAACTGTATTTCAAAACTAAAAATTTATTCGGTGCGCAGTTTAACAAATTTGAAAATATATATAAAAATCACACAAGAAATATTAATACAAATGTCCAGCTATTATATAATCCAATAAGGTTCATCAAATTATCTTTAATGATGTTTTCACATTCGGTTTATATTATAAATATCATTATTAATTTTTTCGATGCTCAAAAATATATCTAATATAAAAAAAGTAAAGTGACAAACTTTCTTTTAAACAAGTAATATTTATTTATTTATTAAGCGAAATCAAAAATTCTAGTTCCAACGAAGTGTTCTCTCTAATTAAAATGACATTTGAGTTTTTAATTGTACTCTGTTCGTAGACCTGGAATCATGATTCAATGTACAGTGCAAGGATTAAAGTTAATTATTGTTAAAGGAAAATCGCTCATACTAGCATAGCCCTCCTAATGATTCCTAAAACTGTTTTGTTTATATTTTTTTCTTTTATATTTTCCTCGTAGTGCGGTTTGAAATAAAATCACTGTGCAGCGTAAAGCGGTACACCCCTCCGTGAGAACAGACAATAACTACGAAATCTTTAACTATAATGTTGTAACGGACGTTTCATGAATTTTTTCTTTAGTGCCTTAAAGTAGAAAATATAACATCGGACAAATTCATTTATACACTAATAAAGTGTCAAAAATAGTATAAATTGAGAAGATTTATTCCAGACTTTGATTCTATAAACTTTGTTGTTTAATATATAAACATACATTTTATTACTTATTTTATCAATTTATTTTATAGTTAATCCTTCTCTATATGGAGCTGTGTCTGAATTCTGCTATCAAGAGGTGCGTCTCGCGCCAAGTGAACGCAACCAAGAGATTATTGCTTAGTGTGTTAGTTTTGGGGCTAAATTTCTTAGACGCACTGTTTGAATAATGTAGTAACATTAATTATTATGAAATATAAAACAGTATTATAAAAACCATTATATCGTCTCATAGAAGACACTTTCTAGTGCCTAAAAAATCGTGAAGATCGAACACGTTGTATATACGTTTATTATAATCTTTTTAATGTTGTTACATTTTTCGGACAGAAAAATATAATATGTACAAAACGTTTATGCATACATATTATATTTAAAAAAAATTTCGATCTTCAATATTATCATATTTTTAAATATTTTATAAATATTTTGTACTGCTTGGGTTACGTGAAAAAAAAGATAACAGTTAATGATTTTCTACTCATACGCAATGAGTAACCAACTAACAACTTTTATAATATTTATCGCTATATAAAAAAATTAATTTCATAAGCGATTTATTACAAAACCAGTCTAAATTAATTCAGATACTCGGGCAACATTCAAACCACCTTGTAACGTACCAGTTCTCGTCACTCGTCAACTGACGCTCGGCACGAACACACCTCATCTCGTTGTGTGCGCATTTGCCGAACTAAGTAGAAAAGCTGATAAAGTACCGAATCAGGACGTAACGGATACGTCTTCCAACAGTAAAAAGGATACAGAAATCGCAGCCACATGCGATGATTGGAATCTCCTAAAGGAAGAGGCCACTAAGGACCAGAACGATACCAGCAACATAGCGGCCAAACCCGTATTTTTACAGATACCTAAACAAGGAAAAACAAAAATAACGGTAAAGGAAAACGCTATTTTATATAGCATACTCAATAATATTATTCAGAAAAGGAAGTCCCCGTTTCCCATCGTAAAGAACGTAAAGCGTTATAAAGAAATTCCGATACCTAACCTAAATATGGTACGGAATAAAATACCCGCCAACGAGGGAAAAGACTGTACAGAAGATCGAACATCTTCACAGTCGTACGAAGTTAGTAACCCAAGTAACTCAAGTAGTAGCACAAATCCCATAAGCGAATTACTAATAGAAAATAATTCTCTGAAAGCTGAAATTAAGAGGCTACAAAGAGAAATAGCAGATAGCAAAATAGCTCACAAGACAACGACGAACGTAACAACGTATAACCGATTTGAAGCATTAACAGATGATGCATCGACAAGTCAAGCACAAAAAATCGAGGAAATGGATTGCTACGACTCAGACCTCGTAACACAATTAAGAAGAAAGAATAGTCAAGACGATAATAACAACAATAAAAAGAAGAAAAAAGAGTCATCAACAAGGAGAATCAAAACCAACAGAAAACATCAGGTCAAAACCAACGTCCCACACACCCAAGAATTCAGAGGAAGGACAGACCACTACCCATCAACATCTTGTATCAAGATCCGAAGGACACCACCAGACTAATCGAGACGAATATGAGAGGAATGACTGACTTCTACATTAAGCGAATAAATAGCGGTAAACACATATTACACGTAGATACTAACGATAACTTCAAACAAGCAAAAGAGCTACTTTTAAAATGTAACACAAAATTTTACACGTATACTGACAAAATAGAAAAACCAAAAACATTGTTATTAAAAGGCTTAAACAATTCGTACACAGAAAATATTAGATAAATTCCCAGAACATCGATAATGTAGAATTCCAAAAAGTACTAAGATTCTCTACAAAGAAATCTAAACAAAATGATAAAATATTATCTATATTTATAGTACAAATAACACCAAAAAGCCAAATAAACAACCTAAATAAAATAAGATACCTTTTTCGAGTCATATACTGGGACAAATTGATACGAAGAGATGTAATACAAAGCAAAAAATGTCAACATGTAGGACATGCGGCGTCTAACTGTAACTTACCTTATAGATGCGTAAAATGCGATTCTAAACACGAGCCAGGAAAGTGCGCCTGGCAGTCGCATATGTCTATCGAGAAAACAAAATTATTTTGCGTCAATTGCAATGGCTATGGACACCCCGCGTCTTACAGAGGCTCCCCCAAATTAATAGAAAATAGAAAGAGACTAACAGAAAAAAATATAACTAATAATAAAAAGGTTACAACAAAAAAAACTAATATCTATAATGCTAGCAACACACGTACAGGATACAGTACGTAGACGCGGCTAGGAATTCAACAAACGTACAAAACGAAACAACAAACTATATCGACGCCGACCAACAAACAAGTACAATAAACGATATGAAAAGTAATATGCTAAGACTAGAATAACTAATAGAAAACAACGCAATAAGAATTAACTCAATAGCTTCCTTATTAGAGATTTTTAAACCAAAACGAATACCATGGCTAATAATCAAATAAACACGAATAAAAAAACTTTAAAAAAGATTAAAATAATCTCAATAAACGTGAACTCAATAATAAAAAACCAAAGAAGAGCGACCCTTATGAATTTAATAACCAAACAAAATCCTGATATAATACTTTTAAGCGAAACGAAATTAAATAAAAAACACATAATAACCTTCGAGAATTACAATGTAATAAGAAACGACCGCAATGAAAAGGGCATGGGAGGTGGTACAACCATAATAATAAAAAAGCATAAAATACGAAAAAATAGAAATTCCAGAAATAATTTCAGAAAAAATTTTAGAACACACCATAATAAAAATTAACACACGAACAAACAAAAAATTATTTATAATAGCGGCATATGCTAGAAATGGAAATCAAAAAGAATTTATACCAAATATCAACAAAATGTTTACAACGCTTAAACTATACACTTTAGACAATTATTATATAATAGCAGGTGATCTAAACGCAAAACATATGAACTGGAAAAACCCAAATAATAACGCCCGAGGAATAGCGCTTAAAAACTGGATAGACAACAATAACATAACTTATAAAACAAGATTACTCGGCACCAAATATCCATCGTATCCGAATGGTAATTCTTAGATGTAGTAGTAACTGACGACAGGGTAACATTCCATGATTTAGTAGACGAACAATATTTCAAGAACATACCTTACGATAGCGATCACGACGCAGTCAGATTCCAAGTTTCCTTGGAAGAAGAAAACGGTCTGGAACTCGATCCTGAAAAAATATAAAATACAAAAACAATGTAAAAAGAGTAAACTGGAAAAAATTCAAAAAATCTTTAAAGAATACAATTACTTTCCATATCCTCAATAACAAAAACTTATCTATACAAGAAATAAATGAATATCTATTATACAAATGATCGACGTTAAAATCCTAGAAGCAATGGAAAATAACATCCCTAAAATTAAGGACAAAAATTCGGTAAATGCATATATAAATGAAAAAATAAAAAAATTACAAAAAACAAAAAAACAAAATACTCACCCAAATACACCATGCCCGTAGAAACTGGCCGGCAATTAATACGAGAAAAATAGAAAACCCAAAAATTAAATTAAACGAAATTAAAGATAAATTAACAATAGAATTTACTAGCTCCATAAATAGTTACTGGAAAAACAAAATAACAGGAATCTCAAAAAAGGATTCGACAAGTATGTTACCGCAACTGAACAGCATATTCAGGAAAAAAGAAATAGCGCAAATGGGCACCTTAAAAATTCCAGCAGACTGAAGTTTACTTGACAAAGCTGAAATAAATATTGAACAATCAATAAAAGATACTGACGGGAGCATACTTGTCGAATCTCTACAAGATAAATTAAATGTAATGGGAGCCTATTTCGCCAGCATAAATAATAGAGAATTAATTAACAACAGAAAACAGAATTTAAATGAAATGATAAATAGAGAAACCAAAAAATTTAAAGACAAAATCAATACAGAAATGAACAATAACATAACGATATGTTTATTCAATGATAATAATACAGCAAACAACCCCGAACCTAAAAATGAATTCGCAAAATACTTTACGAACACCTAGTAAAAAATAAATTTAAAAAATTAAACAATAAGAAATCTTTCGGAATAGACGGAATACCAAACATAGTACTAAAAAATATTCCCCCAATCCTAATATATAATTACACAATTATTTTCAACAACCTATTAAATTACGCGATTTTCCCGGACAAATGGAAAATTGCCAAAGTAGTAGCCATCTTAAAAAAAGGCAAAGAGAAAACTTCCCCAGCGAGTTATAGACCCATAAGCCTCCTACTGAACATTAGTAAAATGTTTGAATCTATTATAAACGACCGAATCACTTTATTCTGTAGAAAAAACAATATTATCCCCGAATGCCAATTTGGATTTCAACGCAACCACTCCACAATTCACGCGATCAATAAACTAACATCAGACATAAATTGGGTTTAATACGAAACAATGCATAGGGGCATGCCTCATTGACTTGGAAAAAGCATTCGACACAATCTGGCTAGACGGATTGTTATATAAAATAATAAAAAAAATACAAATTGAAATAAGAATGCCTTGTACACTCAAGCTGGATCTTAGTGCTTTTTATAAATTTTATTTGTGTGATTTTAATATACCTTTTTTCAACCGACTACGCGCCGAATTACTTTTGCGGTCATAACGCAGCTATAAGTTGAACATGAACAGGTAATATTACATTTATTAAATTAGAAATAATTTAATAATTAACGATGCTAACTTGCATCTTAATGTTAAACCCCTTATCCTCTCTGAAAAAACTGTAAAGAATTTATTGCGAAAAATATCACCTCAGCCAGGGTTCGAACCTGGAACCTCCCGAATCTCCGGTCCGGGCATCTTACCACTTCGACCACTGAGGCCTCACTGAGGCCGCGTTACTCTTTGGTACACGCAAACAGTAACGTTAGAAAAAATTATAAAACTTTCAAGATCGAAGGCACCCCAAAAAGTAATGTCAGCGAAACTGTCAAGCGCAAAAAGATCGTCAAATACCTAGGTATAAATCTCGATGAGAGCATTTCAAGGTACATATGGATATACAACTCAGAAAAGCAAATAACACTTTCACACATTTGAAGACTATTTTATTCGAAATTTTTGAAACGGGATATCAAAATAATTTGTTACCAATTACTAGTAAGGCCTCAAATTACTTATGGATGACCCATATGATTCAATATTAGTGCATCTCTCATTGAAAAAACAAGAACATTCGAAAGGAAATGCCTAAGAGCTTGTTTAAACATGTTTAGAACAGAAGAGTCAGACACAAAATACTTCAGCAATCAAATACTTTACAATAAGGCGAACATTCCCAGAATAGACAACTGTATAACTTTATTCGCGATCATTAACTTCAAGCAAGTAAAATAACACAAAATAACCTTATCTATGGTGCACTAAACCCGAACCCAATGTACTACGAAAACACAATCGCGTCCGGATTCATACAGCCTGAAGCGTTTTTATACCTAGACCAAAGAGGCTACATACAAGACTGTGATAACATAACTGCAATTTATCACTACCCTAGACGTAACAACATTAAGTAATTAAGATATCCTCCATTCTCATCGTCGAATGACAAACGAATCGACTGGCGTTATGATATGTCGATACCAAAGCAAGAAAACCTAAAGAAAAAGAAAAATAAAAAGAAATACTGGTGGTTAGATGATAACTGAGATAAGATGCATAAACACTTTTGTAATACACACACACACACACACACACACACACACACGCACACACACGCACACAAAAACACTCCCACCGACACACACACACACACACACACACACACACACACACACATATAGAAGCAATAGGGCTATGCCACTAAATCACTATACATGATAAATGTGCTATAATTACAATATCACTACATTATAACATTACGATGGACGCTACGTTAAGCTCCACTTATTTATTCTGTATTTATTAGCGACTCTAAAAGTATTATAAGACTCAGTTTTTTTTAAGGTTAGGTTAGGAAAACTTCTTTTTTTTTTGCTGAATACAGATAATCCAAATAGTTAGAGTAACCTTTATTACCTAGTTGGTAAGGCGCTCACTTTACAAAAAGACTTAAACAAAATTAAGATACATTGTAATATAGAATACGTAGCGGCGAGAGTATATGACCGTACCGCTCAATTTATATTTGATAAAACAAATGTTTTTTTTTATAGTTTAATTATAACATTAATAATAAGAAAAAAAACAATGTAATTAGTCCTGTAAATAAACTATTTACTAACTAAGTACCAGTTCTCGTTCGATCACTGAAGTCAAGCAACGTTGGGCACGGTTAGTACTTGGATAGGTGACCGCTTGGGAACACCGTGTAATGTTGTCCTTGTTTGCATTTTTATTATTTCCAGACAATGTAAAACATTTATCATAAAATTTTTAACATTCTGAATATCTGTTTCAAGAAATATAGTAAAAATTTTATAAAAATATTTTATAAAGATTTTGGAATAATACAAAAATCATTATAATATAACATTTAAATACATAGAAACGTATTGAAAAATATTTCTTATAAATAATATTTTTGAAATAGTGTTTAATACATTGTATGTATAATATAATAAAATATTATATAAAATAAAATATTTCTTATATCTACTTACTTATTATAAATAATTTATTATAAACAATGTTCTTAGAATGCTATATATTATTTATATATACGTATATGTATATAGTAATTATATTTTAATATATTATTAAAATACTCGAAAAATCTGTAAGCACAAATCTCTAATAAAAATTACTCTAAATGTGCGGCTCACTTTAATTATAAAATATATAGAATTAATTATAAAATATACACATAAATATATGTCTCTTAGAAAATAATTATATGCATAGAAATCTGTTATTGCAGAATGGTTATTTTACTCATATTTAATGTAGAAAATTGTAAGTTTAATTAGCAAACAATAGAAATTACAAAACTTTTAAATCGAAAGCATACAAAAAAAATGATGTCAGCGAAACTGTCAAACACAATAATGTCGTCAACAAACATAAAATACTTGGATATAGAGAAAAAGAGAGTAATATGACATCCATTTACATTTTATTGAATAACTTTGTTTATAATCCATATTTTATATTGAAACTTGAACGATTATATTCGTCAAAATGTTATTTAATTGATTCAAAACTCAAAGTAATGAAATATTTATTATTTAGGATGTGATTTATAAAAACGTAACGCACTGCATAATTGGTGGAAAAAAAAGTGGTGATAATATGGCTAACCCAAAAATAATTTTTTTTAATCGGTTTAGTTTAAAAAACGGAGTATTTTATTATAAAATTATATATTTTTAATTTTCTACCGTTTAGAATTTTTCTGGTTTAGAATTTTCTTGCGTTTAAAGATTTTAGAGATAGTATTAAAAATATCGTTAGACATATCATTTTATCCCTATTTAACATTAAGCAACAAACATAAAATAATATCTTTAATGTTTCTGAATACCGCCCTTTAGAGTAACAATCGATTTATCGAAGAAATATTTTGATATGATCATTTTGCTTAAAAAAACCATATTAACAAAATCTCATGTTATTGTTTAACCTTGCATAACTCGAAGTGTGTACAACCAAATAAAAAGTTAAATAACAAAAAGATACTTGTGTGTACATACAGTAGTGTGATAATTTGCTCAAGTTTAAAAACAATGAGGAAATATATGTAATTAAGTGCTATAAGCTAAAGTATACCTTGAAAAAGTTCAGAAGTGCTCAAAAGTAAAAATGCCTTATGACAATTGTTAGCTATAGTGTATTGGCACATTAGAGCCACTAAAAAATGGCAAGCTAGTAATTGAATAATTCCATAAACAATTGTTAGAATTCGACACCTAATATACAAAGATAATTGGGATAGCTGTAATGTTCACCCAGTAAACGAAAATGGATTGAAAATTTGTAATCCATTTTAATTCATTTGAACACATTTTGGATTAAAAGAAAGCAATTAAGTCATTTCAATCCTATGTCATGGATTGGATAATCCGAGAAAACTCCTGTAGATTAAAAAAATAAAAATCACTTTAATTCAATCCCATTTCATTGATTAAAATGGATTATGTAGCCCGCATAACTTTTTTGAATTGTGTTGCAAAACGCCATAATCAGTATTATTCTGACTTTCTTCTTGAGCCTCGAGCTCTAAATTCTTGACAAATATTATTAAGTTTTTCGAGATTCTTATTGTTCCCTTGCCTTAGACTTGATCTTGTTATTGTTTTCTATGAATTTGGCGCAGCCTAACATTCGGCGCTGCCTGGTTTCCGCGACCGGAGCATGCGGTCGTCACGCGTGGACGAGCGTTCGGTACCGCCGTCCGCCAATTAGAGCTCGTTGCTCTGAACTCCTATTCGCTGACTCAAACGGCGGGAATCGGTACGGAGTGTTTCCTCCGACAGGTTCACGTAAAAACCTTCGGAAACGTTCCGTACCGTTTCCTATATAAGATCCCGCGAGCGGCGGGAGCGCGCCTTTTCGCAATTGTATTCGAGAAGTCAATTACGTGTAAAGTGAAATTCTCAGTCGCAATTAAACTTCATTGTTAAGATCAAAGATCTCGATTTATTTTTCGGCATGACACCTCGCCTCTCGGCTACAAGCAAATTCTCGCGCTTCATCCGTGCCTCATTCGCGTGGTTTGCTTAGTAGCGAACAAATTGGAAAAAATAGAAATCCAGTAATTTCGATCTCACTTCATGGATTAAAATGGATTCAAGGAATTTTTGAAATTTAATTGGATAGAAATGGATTTGTGTGATCATTATCAAATCCAAATTCTTGATTTTTTGAATCCATTTTTATACATTTTAAATATTTTGAATCCATTTTCATTTACTGGGCACAGTAGCCATAATACACTCTTCTCCTCTAAATCTCGATGAAAGACTGCATTGTAAGGAATATATGGATATTCAGCTGAGAAAAGTAAATAGCACTTACACACATCTCAAAACTGTTTTATTCGAAATTCTTGAAACCAAAAATTAAAATAACCTGTTATAAACAGTGCATCTCTTATGGAGAAACTAGGAACATTCGAAAAAAATGCCTAAGAGCCTGTTTAAACATGAATATATCAACGGAATCAGATTATACAAAATATATCAACAATCAAACACTACAATAAGGCGAACAATGAATTGACAATTTACAATTATTGTAATTCGCGATTACTATTTGCAAGCAAATAAGAAAAATAGCTTAATTTTCAGTGCATAATACCCGAACTCAATGTACTACAAAAATATAATCTCAACCTGGATATATATATATTTCCAGAAGCGTTTTTGTACCTGAACCAAAAGGGATATATATATCGAAATTAAAGTCTAGTAAAAGGCTACTAAGAGTCTAGCGCGGTTCTTACTGCGTAAAAAACAATTACATCAGTGTCCTAACCAACACTTTTATTTGATACAATAAAATAATTCGATACAATACAATCATTTGAACGTTTCGACTACTTTTCGAGTCATCATCAGCGTAGTAATAAAGATAAGTTAACGAAACTATCTACCCTTATAGAAATGTAATACTGGCANAGTAATTATTACTTATATTGAGTATTAAAAGTACTGTTGATTAGTACTTTCAATACTCAAAATAAGTAATAATTACTGGCCAATTTAATACTGCCAGTATTACATTTCTATAAGGGTAGCCATCGTCGATCCGATGTGTGAACGAGTCACTCGCGATTTGGCAAACCCGAAGTGTTAATTTTCCACCGTGTCTATTGACCAAGGAGATGGATTGATCTCCCTATAAAAATATGCGACGTTCTGCATAAGATGATCTAACCATGTGGATATATAATTAAGAAGTTGAACGAACTTACCTAAGTGAAGTTCGACTATAATTATGCTGTCTCGTCCGGATGGATACATGTGTAGTATGCTCCTATGCGCAAACATCAACAGGCGATTTTAAAGCTTGAAAAAATGCACGTGTACAGCGCTACCGCCGCGCGCGCGGACCCTCGCCACCCTAGCGCTTCATATTTTTAACTCTACAAATCTGAAAAAAGGGCTGGGAAAGGAGGGAGTTATCCATCCGGACGAGACATCATAATTATAGTCGAACTTCACTTAGGTAAGTTCGTTCAACTTCTTAATTATACAATGTCTCGTCCGGATGGATACATGTGTAGATATTCAAAGCCTCAGATTTGTTCAGCTAAGGCTTAATGTTGTAAGTAATGGTGCGTTATAATCGAACACTTTTGAGTTAACAGTATTTCCAATAGGAACTCTTATACAGAGAAATTAAAAATTAAAAAGTCTTATACAGTATCAAGAATAGGAGCCTGAAAGGCCAGTTCGCTAATAATTAGCCGCTTATAAAAGCGCGCAAAAATCTCAGAGAATCTGCTCCAGCCTTCGGTCCTACGAATCTTCTCCAAGCTAATACCACTGCTGGCCACTCGAGAGGTCGAGGCATGGCGGGTTAAATGGGCAAAGAATATAGAAGTATCTATGCCTGCAGCCGCTAGTTCTGCTTTAATCCACCGACCCAATGATTGGGAAGTGACTGACCTGTACGGTGGTCGAGCAGAAACAAACTGTGAATCTACCATTCCCTGCCTGAGACTCTGCGTACGGTCCAGGTATGATTTGATAATTGAAAAAACACATAACTCTGGTTTCTCTACAAAGGGTTTAAACACCAGTAAAGGTTGGTATTTCCCGATTCCGGAAGTCCTGAGCCTTGCCGGAATCTTAATAATCAGGGAATCCGTAAAGGAGATATTGGAGATCCGTATTGCCGCTAATGTCTGCAGCCTCTGAGCGGTTATGAACAGGGTTACCAGCTTCCTCGAGATTAACTCCAGCGAGAGACTGTCGTGGGGGTATAGCGAGGCCAAGTGAATAATTATCGGGCCCCTATCCCAGATAAACTCATAGCGTGGACGCTGCGGCCTTAGTGCCGCAATTCCCTTGAAGAAACTCTTTATCAGCGGGTGAGAGCCTACCTCGTTTATCAAAAGCAAGGAAATAGCCGAGCAAACCATATTCACGCTTGAATAGGATTGATTGCCGGCAGCTGACCTTGATAAAAATTCTAAGACTGCCGAAAGTGATGGGCGGAAGCAGTCGAACTGGTTCTGTTTACAATAAAGCCACCAAAGTTTAATAGGCCTGGAGTATTGAGTCTTCGTGGCCTACGTAATGGACGCGAGTGTCACATCCATCGCAGATGCCGGCGTACACTTAGCTATGAAGACCAGGCGGGTAACCTCGCAGCTGCCAGGGTAATCCCGTTCCATGCCGGGTGAATCTTCCTGAAAGGAGATGACAACAATGTCCGACCCAGGTAGACAGGTTGATCGACAGTAAGACGGATAAATAACGGGAAACAAGGCTGGGCGGGGCACTAGGAAACCACTACGACTCCCTCCGCTCTGACTGTAATAATTTTCCGCAGCACCCGTAGAATTAGTACAAAAGGCGGGAATGCAAAAAAGCGGAATTCACACCAATCTATTGAGAAAGCATCCACTGTAAAAGCTAGTGGATCAAGAAACCAGGACTGTAAAAGCTAGTGGATCAAGAATCGCGGGCATTTCGTGTTTATCGATGAAGCAATAAAACGATATCGAACGGACCTAGGGAGGATTCGATCCTGTCGAAAGAATGCTGATTCAAGGACCATTCTATTTCTTTTTTCTCTCTTCGCAACACGCAATTCTGCATCCGCCTTGAAATTCTGAGCTAACGGGATATATGAAGCATAAATGAAACAATTACGATCTGCGCACCATTCCCAAATTTTGCGAGCAAGCTCTGATAAATGTGGAAATTTAATCGACTCCATTCGATTAATGTACGAGAAAGCAGTGGAGTTATCTAGCTTTACTAGAAGATTAACCCTTAAATGAGTTGCGAACATCTTAAATCGTGAAAGAGAGCAAGGAGTTCTAAGAAATTAATGTGGATCTGACTGTCGTCTGCCGACCAAAACCCATGAGTGCGGGATTCACCCGAAACGGCTCTCCAGCTCATTAGGCAGGCATCTTTAAATATCTCTAAACTAAAACAACCCGAGCGAATAAAGTTATACTAGGAAGAATCCTTCAGGACCACTCGTCATACCATAGATCTTCTTTGATTGACTCCGGTAGGCTCATACGGGTCTCAAAATCTTCTACAGTAGTAAGAGTCAGAAATTTTGCTCTCTCCAATCTCTTGGTGTGTAGAATTCCATATTGCACCGCTGGGCAAATTGAAATCAAGGATCCGATGTAGCTAGCAAAACGTCGAATCTTGCAAGAGTTAATATATAAAAAATAAAGAGTTGATTGTAACAAGTTATCTCTTTTGTCCAACGGTACAGAAGTAGAGAGTTGTTCTGAATTAAATATGAGGCCTAAAAGTCGACAGGATTTTGCAGGAGAAAGAACACTTTTCTGTTCGTTGATTATAAATCCAAGAGACACCAAAAGATCTATGGTTGCAGAGATATTCTGCACACAGGCCCCGAAAGATGGTGCAACAAGAAGAAAAACGTCCAGGTAAACGACAGAAAGGAAGCCCTTCTCTCTCAGGGATGATACTATCGGCTTCAAAATTTTTTGTAAAAATATACGGAGCCGAAGCGAGACCAAAGGAAAAGACTCTGCATTGGAAAAACTGATTCCGAAACCTAAGTCGGAGAAATCTTTTGTGTTCCGGGCAAACTGGTACCAGAAGATAGGCATCCTGCAGATCGACTGAGGTGAAGAAGACGCCTTGAGAGAGGAGACGGATGACCGTCTTCCAATTTTCCCTCTTGTAATACGGGGCGATATGAATCTCCAACCCCCGGAGGATTTTTTTTTATTACGAAAAAGGACGACAGGAATTGGCCCTAATAATCTAACACAGGCTCGATCGTTCCCTTGCTGCAGAGTCTGGCAATTTCCTGAAAACGTACCGAATCTTTTGCCCCTGACAGGTGGACCGACGACTCGGATGTCTGGAATGGAGGATGGTGCCTAAAAGGCAGTTTGTATCCTCAGACTGACTGCGAGATAACTGGATCGGTAGTGATCTTCTTTCATCTAGATATAAAAGTGTATAATCTGACAGCAACATTTACCTGGCTGTCAACTAACGTCACCTCGATCTCGATCTGTGGTAAACCAACGATCGACGACTGCTGCTCGACGCCCCTGTTCTCCTCGTCGCCGACGGCCTTGTTTTCGAGACAGCGGCTCGGGAGTTTCCCGACTTGGACGAAGCCGTCTGTGCCGACAGCTTGACTGTTGTTGCACCCTCTTGGAAATCGTCAAGGATGTATTAACAATGTCTCTGGCCTACTTCTCCATTGTTGTTGCCTTCTACATTTCCTCGCCAAAGGAAGAACTAAACAGAAAGCTGTCCGCTGAGATGGCGTCCGTAGTGGACTTGGCCAAGGTGTTAAAGACCGGTTTAACCAGAGCTCTTCTTGACAAGGAGAGGCGATAGAAATGGTCCGTTAAAAGCTGAGATCTCCAACAGCGATCTTGCTCCGCCATTCGAACCTCCGAATTGAGTGATTGCTGCATTTCCGGTCTGAGAAGATGAAAAATTGCCTCTCCTAAGGCGAACAGGACGGCAACTGCTTGAACTTGATTTAAGCAACTGTACTCGTCTCTTTAAACTACGGCATTGTTCTTCAATGCTGATTTACACTTAGGGTTGAACCTGAGAGCCCTGAGGAAAGCAAACTTCTCCTCGGGGGGAGAATACTTCTTAAACAAGCTCTCCGATGATCCAATAACAGACCCTTACGGGCGAGGTCATGCCATTTTTGGCTGACAAGAGCATTCCAAGATCGAATGTCCGTTGCCTCTGAATCGGGCCCGAACAGATCCTTGGAAAGAGTGTTCACCGAAAACTCGTCAGACCCCGTGGAAGCCGGGAAAGCAGCGTTCGCCGGGGGAGGTAATTCTTCCGTCAAGGGGACAATCATCACCGCTGCTCAAGATGAGAGAGTATTCTGATTAATCGAAAAAGGTTGTGTTGATTCCTTTGTCTGGAATATGGAACTGAGATGTTCATACACATCTGAGACGTATGGACCTCGTAGCTTTTCCCGAAATATCGAGACGGCTTCCGACCGATTGCCGCCCTCATCCTTAGCGCTGACTCTCGAAGATTCTTCGTCACTAATCTCACGAACCTCCTGGGATGTCTGCCCCAACTGCGAAGATGAACAAGGGGAAAGAGCGCAGGGGAACTACGTTACTGAATAATACCTCAATAAGCTGCGATAACTTATCTTCCAAACCCGCGAGACGATCCCCGGACTCGGATCTCTTCCTCTTTCTTGATTTGTGACCGGATTTACCTATCTGGCCATTATAATTTATTTCGAGAAAAGATCGAGATTTAACGCACTGTCGTTGCTACACACAACAGGAAAACAATGAAGCGCTCGGGCGGCGAGGATCCGCGCGCGCGGCGGTAGCGCTATACAAGCGCGTTTTTTCAAGCTTTAAAATCGCCTGTTGATGCTTGCGCATAGAAGCACACTACACATGTATCCATCCGGACGAGACGTTGCATAATATATAAGTCTGTCATAACGTACAACATATCTGTAATCTATCACTATCCTATTATAGACGCGACAATGTTAAGAGCTTAGGATTCTCTCCATTCTCATCGTGCAATGATAAGCGAATCGACTGGTTATGATATGGCGTTGATTCCAAATCAAGGCAACCTAAAGAAAAAGAAAAATAAATACTGATGGTTAGACGATGACTAATAAAATATGCATACACACTTTTGCAACCACACATAAGATGCACACTCATTGTCAGTAACACAAGCACGCGTAAGCGCCCTCACACACACACATGCAGAAACTATATAGTGCCTTGTCACTAAATCATAAAATACTAATTATCATATTGGAACAACGTTATTTTTACTGTAGTATAATACCATAAAAGATACTATGTTAAACCTTAAACACGTAAGTGGGTCAGAGAGACCCTATATGAAGCTTCGAACGCTTACTGTGTAA
>QKQZ01008808.1:0-11104 GCA_003595255.1 Solenopsis fugax | reverse complement strand
ATTTCACCGATCGCTTGTTATAACCGTCGCAGAACAAAGCGTATAATACACTGAAATATAACCCACAAGACCTGTCACGTAAACTGCGTATTACATACGCGTCGCATTATTTACACGGAAGCAGTGTTGCCAACATGCAACAAACTGTACTATATTGCATGGTATTCATATTATTTTGTCCAACCCCTTTATATATAGATAACGACAAATATTAAATGTAACTGGTCTTAATATGAAATTGATAAATGCATACACTTTTTAATTATAACATATATGCTATTAATCATTAAAAATTATATCATGTTAAATCTTGAAAATAACATACAAATATGTCTGGATTTAAATTTAGTAAAACATAATCATATGTACTTACAAACAAACAATTATACACTTTTCAATTGTACACATATCTTAATGATATTTTAATTTTGTTCTTTAACGAGTATACCATTTTGTTTCGATTAGGCAATGTATAGGCGTATTGTAGAGGCGAGAAGCAGCCAGGGTACACTCGATCCGGAAATTACTCTGCAGTTCCTAAAGTCGGCGATCTACTATTTCC
Organism: Solenopsis fugax; assembly: GCA_003595255.1. Classification (NCBI taxonomy): domain Eukaryota; kingdom Metazoa; phylum Arthropoda; class Insecta; order Hymenoptera; family Formicidae; genus Solenopsis; species Solenopsis fugax. The sequence continues at coordinate 10,542 of QKQZ01008808.1, read as the reverse complement.
TAACTGATAAGGAGAATCAACACGGTCACTTAAATGCTATTGAAAGTATCTTGGGCTTCACGGATGCAGAAAGACACAACATCGATAGATACTATCGATCAGGGAGAAAATAATATTTTCTAAAACCTTTCAATATAAAATATATCATTATTGACGATTGGTGTTGTCCAAATTAACACCCGGAAAATACGTCGTTTAGTTCTTTTAAGTAAAATATGTCTTTTAGTTCTTTTCTCTAATATCTTTTAAAAAGAGACAACCACAACATTTTGCTGTGTGCTCGAAACATTTGTTTTAAACTTGATGATTATCTGAAATATGTATGTATCACAAAAGCAACTTGCTTTTCTCACCAAAATTGCTAGCTAATCCATAAAAATATATGGTGTGTAATTTGTAAATATAGCTGGCAATTTTTTTAAGAGATTGCCTTTCTACTTCTATATTTCAAATTCTGGGATTTAATAGCATAATTATGTACATACAGCTTGAATAGACTGAAATTGTTTGACTGTATGTGACATCAGTGCTCTGCGATGGCCATGTATTGCAAATTGATATCACGCATATCGCATAACTTGCTCTAAATTAGTAGATATATAAATATCCTAGTTACATTTGAGCAAAATATATCTAGTTATTGCGAATTTCACTCTTTCAATGATTATTATGCATGTATTGCATCATGATACAATATTCCAAAATTGGGCAAGAAATATGTGATATATATGTGACAGTTAAGTTGCTGGGAGGAATTTCAAGTTGAGAACATCTTTATATAATTATTTGAAATGCATGCCCATCCTTATACAAGTGTAAAAGTTGAATCTATCTTTCTCGTTATCACGTGCGGATCCCCGAACATAATAAATAAATTTATTTATATATATTTACTTGTTATACAAATAAAAAAAATATATATATCTATATACACACACATATATATATATATATATATATCAGGATAAGAATTATCAGAGTTTTTGTTCATCTTTAAAATTTTTAAATATGTACAAGAAAGTGATTTTGAAGCAACAATGAAAGAGAAATCATTTAATTGTACATCTCTGCATAGTAACTCTGAATCGTCCTGTATATATTATTATCTATATCAAAGCCTGGTGACATGACGTCCAGATAAGGTAATATTATGGAGACTGAAGGATATATCTTGCCTTTTTATCTGCTCGTAGCTTCAAATTAAGTAGGTCGTGACAAGTGCAACTTGTAGTGGACGTCAATAAGCACACTTCCTATGACTTATCCTAATTCTAATTATTCATTTTTTTACAAGATATTCGTGTATTTAAATTTAAACCAAAGAGTAGGGGGACAGTTAATTATTGCGAATGAATACTGATTATAATGAAGTTTAATACTTGGCACCAATCATCGGTTAAAATTAGTTTTTTTTTTTATTGAAATTCTGAACTTGTTCAGCGCAATATCGTAACATTGGATACGAATGATCTTTTTGCTTTTACTTTTTTAAATCTTTATCTTGATCTAGAACTAGTATTCAATGATTTAAAAAAAAACATGAGTTGAAATTATAATTTCTTTAGCACTAAGATTTTTGTAATTTTGAATGACATTAGTCTGAAAAATGTATGCCTAAGGTGCCAATAAGTATGAACGTTCATAGCACATACAGAGCGCTTCTTGAAGCAACATTCTCTTAACAAGTGTTTTATATAAATCAACAAAGAAACAGAAATATATTGACAGTAATCCACTATATCAAAACGTCCAATGTCAACAAAAGAATATAGTTTCATATAATGTATAAATGCGATACATTTCTCTAACTCCGAGATTGTAGATAATGTTCTCATTTTATAATGAAGTTCCTTTTATGTGAATGCTAGGCCTAAGTAAGCTCGATTATATAGATAAAACTCGAATGTCATTCCATCGAAAATAATAAAAAATGCTAAAAGTATTTGACACTTTTTAAATAGATTGTGCGATTTTATTTCTGATACAGTATTTCCCGCGAATTCAATTACAATGATTCACGTTTTATTCGTTCCTTATTTTTATAAAAATCTCACAATAAGGAACTTTCTATCTCTTTCATTTATTCTCACACTCGTCAATGTTTTTATGTATTATGCAGTATGGGAAAAAATTAAAAATTCCAAAGCTTTATATCAATGGCCTTTTCTTGTTCCCAAGTTTCACGACTTTTACTATAAGTATATAAATAATTATACAAGGTGTCCCAGGATGCGTTCCGTTTCGTCAAGCATTGAGTGCATAGATCGCATTCGATGTGCTACACGCATTAATACTGTTTCATTTCGATAATGCGCATGATGCGTGCCTTGAAAACAAAACTTACCATGCGTTTAATGCGATTCAAAAATGCAGCTGCTATCATGGACAAGAAAATAATAGCTTTATTATTGTTAATAAATAATAACGCAATTATCGGCAGCACTGATTAATCTAGTGATAGTAAAAATGAAGATAATATACTAATTTTAAATTCAGATTTAGAAATAATTCTCACAACTTATACGCGCTACAATATTCCTAGAATATTATATGAATATGATTAAAAATTAAAATAATATTTTATCCCATCCAATTATCACACCTCTATGATGCGTAACCTAACTACAGTAACAAATGACAATCTAACATTCTAACTGCATACTAAAAAAAAAGGAAGGTGTTCCTAAGTATATTCATTTTTCATATTGATTTTGCATGCATTTTTATGGTACGATGTGTCACACTTGAGTGCGCGAATTTCAGACATTTGATTTGCCAACTTTAAATCCTTCTCGTTTAAAAACTACTGTAGCCTTGATATCTTAATACTAGGATTTTCGTCTCGAAATAATCTCAGGAGTTTGCTATTAACAGTGTCATGCAAAGTCTGAGACACCCTATATATCTGCAGGTACTGGCCAGTACGAAGATATTGAGATACTATGGATGTATGTACTTTGGATATATTATCAAAGAATGTAAACAATTTTTGTTAAAGTTATTTACTAAATCATACAATATAAAATACATGTGTGTTACTTCCTTCCTGTTATAATAATACCATCGTATTTCTGTTGAAACCACTTGATAGCGTCTTCTTTGGTAAGTCGATGTTGGAAACCAACCTTACCAGTCTTCCTTCTTCTGTGAGCTACGTTGAATCCTACAAATTGAATATTCCTTCATTTATATCTGTATTCCCATGTGAAACTTCTACTCTATTATATTTATACGATATACATATGTAAATATCTTAATGTTCAATTAAAGTGTAGTCTCAATCCAGTAACACACCCAGTAAAATGAAGTGGGCATGGGTTGCAATTATGAAACATTTTTTCTAGCACATTTTTAATATATAGATACCTCTATAAAACAAGGATATCTATGATGCAAATTGTGCAATATTACTTTCGGCTATATTATTAACATACAATTAGAATCAGCGTAGTTACATTACTAACCTGGACGTCCTAGTACAACGTAAAAATCTAATCCATAAATACCGATACTGGGATCATATTTGATCCCCAAATCGATATGTTCCTGAATACCAAAACCAAAGTTTCCAGTGCAGGAAAAGTTTTCTTTTTTCAATTCATATTCCCGTACCTGTAATCAAGTAATTCATTAGGATTACAACATAAGTGTAAGTTGTACATATACAGATTTCTAAATTCACCTTTAAGCCACGTTCCAAAATCTCTTCAGCTTTAGCGCCACGCACAGTACAGTGTACAGCAATTTTCTCATTACGACGGATGCCGAATGAACGTACTGTGTATCGAGCTTTGGAAAATACTGGTTGCTGGCCAGTCAGTTGTTCCAAGACCTATATGAAAAATTATTTTAACTTTGAAGATTTAATTGTTAGAAACATTTCAATTAAAATGGAAACGCTGATAAAATTTACCTTGGCAGCACGCGTCAAGCGATCACCAGACTCGCCCACACAAATGTTTAAGCATAATTTCCGGATTCGGACTTCACGCATAATATTCTTGGATGCATCTTTCGGCTCCTTCTTCAGCTTCTTTTCAGTTTTCCTCCCAATTTTCTTTTTTTCAGGTGCTTTCTTTACATCCTGCAATTAAAAGTTATTAATATATAATTCATTATTAACTTTTAACCATTGTCTTATAGATGTGTAGTATTGCACTATAGTATCACTATAAGACTAACTTTCAATAAAATAATAAAAATCTAAGTGAAAATTTGAATTTTTCTAATTCTATGTATTCATAAAACATAACCATTCAACACCAGCGTAACAAAAATACAATATAATTAACTACTTGTAAGGCTTTAACTGTCAAACTAATCAGACCTGGACTACGACCAGGCCGGTATTCATAGTCAATTCTTATAATTAAGACCATCTCAAGTACTGTCTTAAAATGTCATCAACCAATTACAGATCCACATTAGCATTTACTCACGTGTAAGATGTGAAACTTTGACATTATTATATTTATACAATATACGTATGTAAATATTTTAATATTTAATTAGTGTAGTCTCAATCCAGTAACACACCCAGTAAAATGAAGTGGGTATGAGTTGCAATTATGAAACATTTCTCTAGCACATTTTTAATATAGATATCACTATAAAACAAGGATATCTATGATGCAAATTGTGCAATATTACTTTCTCTCTCTCAGTATTAATATACAATTAGAATCAACATAATTATATCACTAACCTGGACGTCCTAGTATAATGTAAAAATCTAATCCATAAAAATGGGATCATATTTGATCTTCAAATCGATCAAGACATTACTCTAAATGGTCCTGAAATAAGACCGTCAATTATGAATACCGGTTTTAGTGTTATGATGGTAGAGGTTAACCTATGAACCGGTATTGTCTACTCGGAATTGATCAAACATATTTTGTAGTAAATCTGTCTAGATTAATCAAAATATTTTAAGAACCAAAGATTTTTTCACAAATTTAATAATATATATAACAATGTTGATTAAAAACAAGCATGCATTCTCATCGTAATACAGCGAATTTCGAACATCGACGCTTTAATGCGAAGAAAATAAATATCATTGATAATTCCTGATTATATCATTTTTTTCTAAGTCATAAAGATATTTAATAGAATTCAATGATGTAAGAAATACATGCAGATTAAAATGAGTTTCTTCGAGGGACAGAAAATAGACTCACCGCCATCTTGAAAAAGAACAGTGAAGAACAGAACGCCAAAATGCGCGCATTGCGCGCCACGTGCGGCAAGCTGGAGCCATATTGGTCTCGCTTTTTCTTACGCATGCGTATTACAAAAGGATAAATACGAAAGTCATGATCAAAAGGGCATTTTGTATTTAAGAATGTTTTAGCTATATAAGTTAAAAGTTATCGAAATTTAAAAACTGAAGGTTTCTTAGATTTGTTCTTTTTTCTTTCCTAATTAATGACAAAAAATTTTGGTCGCAAATGCTCGAATTTTGGCTCTGAAACCATAACTTACAAAAAAGAAAAACAAAATGAAAAATTTAATTTACACTTAATGGTTTTTGTAGCCAAAATGAGCCTATTTTGCTGCAATTTTAGTAAATAACTTTTAAACGATAAAATGAAAACAAAACCTTTGCATGAATATTTGTTAGAGCTAGAATTTGTTTTTAATATACACAAAAATTTGATTTAAGTCGTAATGCTATTTCCTCATCAAATTTGCAAATAAGTATTAAAACGCGATTTTATTGTTATTGCTTAAAGCTTCATATGCTATTTAGATATCTTTATGTTATTCGAATTTATTGAAATTCATTTATAGAGTACTCAAAAATAATAGGCATGATTTTTCGGCAACTAATCATGTTTAAATCAGCCTCGAAAATTGACTAAATTTTCTAAATAAATAAATGTTCTAATAACAATTGCGGTTTAACAATTTTAATTATATATGTATACAATATGTATATAGGATCCGAGTTACAAGTAAAAAGTTTATACAAAAAAACCTGTAGACGCCTCTTGAGATTTGGGGAAAGAATAATGAATTAATTAACTTAATTAACTTAAACTTAATTAATTAACTTAAACTTAATTATATTTAATTGAAAGTATAATAACATGGAAAAAAAGTAAAGCTCACTATCTACTAATTAAAACATTACTCTAGAATTTAAAATGCTGTATTGGAAAGTTGATAATTTTGCAGCAAAGGATCGTTCATGAACACATATAATGATACCTATGCAGAAACGCGACAATGTTAACAATAAGGTAATAAATGAAGGAAAAACCTAATAAAATGAGGTACTTGAAAAATAAGACCTTTTTGTTTGATTGTGCTTCGATTTTCCTTATCGATTAAGGTCGATCATTTATTGTATATAAGTCACTAAAAAAGTTTTGTAGAATATCAGGAAGAAGTATGGAAAAAATGTAAAATAGTTGGAATAAAGATATCTTTAACTGGTGATAAATGTCTCAAAATTTTTTTGATAACCCTCCTATTACCCACACATTTAATTTTTATACAAGAATGACCTTGCGGTCATTGCAGACGCGGTCATTATACCGACAATCAATTTTGGAAAATTTGTTACATTTTAATAATTTTCATTGTAACAAAGAATTTGTTCAATGAGCCTACTAATTGCATTGAGACATAATTTCTTTATTAAACTATCAAATTTCCTTAATTAAATGGTGTGTAACTCACACTGTAGCTTTGCTGGGAAATACTTTAATCTATTTTTTCTCTTATTCTTTTTCTATATTTTTAGCAATCGGAAAATGTAGCGCATTATTTTTAATTTTTATATTTTCTTAATAATTAATTTATTTCGAAAAGTATATCACGCTGCATTAGAAGAATACTATCTATGAAAGAATAGCGCTACAAGCTGAATATATCGAAATGACGTCTGCGATAAGGAATACTGAAGCACACAATCAGACGAAAAGTTTATTTTCTTCAAGTGCCTCATTTCTTTAGACTTCTCCTCCATTAATATTCCTTCCTATTGTTAACACTGTCGCGCTTCTGCATAAGCCGCAATTGCACGCGATAATAATAGACTGCATTAAATTATGACCTCAGTCGACATAGTTATGCGTTCACCATACAGCTATAAATTCTAGTATCACATCTTACATAACGTGAAAGTTGCTGCGATGTTGTAGTTATAATTTCGTTCTTTTTCATAAATAACGATGATAGTGTATTTATATAATTTATATTAAATAAAAGGTATCAGTAGATACAAGATAATTATGATATAAGTATCAAGAAATATTTGTTATACAAAGTATTATTCTCAAATTACATAGCAGTTATAAAATGTGTCGACTAAAAAGTATTTCGTAGGCTACATTGTGCTGATTGTACCCTATTAGAAGACCATTATCGATGCAGAAGTCCACGTTTTTCTCGCAACATAACACTTGAAGATATAATTACGTAAATGAACGGATGACTGATTAAAGTCCCACTCTTTCCTACTATGTTTCCCGCCACATGTTTAGTATCGGATATGATCGCCTGAATTTCGTATTACATCGATATCAATAAACGCAACCATCGTATTAAAGCAACAAGATCGATAGAACCAGGTAGAATAAAATCATAGTAAGATCAAGATAACATTAAATATAGAAATTTTAGGAAAATTTGTTATGATCTCATTCGATACGGTTTTTTACAATGATTTCGTGATGAATTCTTGATATGTCAATAATTTTAAAGTGACTTTTATTGTTATATCAAGAATTCATCACATCCCAGTAAACGAAAATGGATTGAAAATTTGTAATCCATTTTAATTCATGTAAATACATTTTGGATTAAAAGACAGCAATTAAGTCATTTCAATCCTATGTCATGGATTAAAATGGATTGGATAATCCGTGAAAATTCCTTTTAGATTAAAAAAATTAAAATCACTTTATTTCAATCCCATTTCATGGATTAAAATGGATCATATAGCCCGCATAACTTTCTTGAATTGAAAAAAATAGAAAAACAATAATTTCGATCTTACTTCATGGATTAAAATGGATTCAAGGAATTCTTAATTGGATAGAAATGGATTCGTGTGGTCATCGTCGAATCCAAATTCTTGATTTTTTGAATCCATTTTTATCCATTTTAAATATTTTAAATCCATTTTCATTTACTGGGATCGTCATTGTTAAAAGTATATCGAATGGGATCATAATGATTTTTCCTAAAATAATTTCCTCTTTATTTCCTGTTATTTTGATCTTATTATAATTTTGTATTCCTGGGGCGCGAGATTAGACCATTTAATTGCCCAACATGTGTCGTGTGTGCGTGTATGTATGTGTGTGCAGTGATGTTCGCAAGATCACGAAAATTGTATGAATCACGACTTCGAACTTCAAGGACCAAATTGCCGCGATAGAGTGGGTTCATGCTCTTCCCGCTCGATTGCATTTAAGAATGAAACAATTACGACGCATAAGAAGATGAACAAAGAAGGAAGTGTGCGGAAAAGCGCGCGTGACACGAATACATCTACCGTCGTGAACGGTAAGCTTGCAATATTGACGGTGAAGTCGAAGTCAAATATGCCAAGCATATGAAAGAAACTGCAATGTGTGATGATGTATCACGCTTACACAACGCGTAAATGCAAGGCATATTCACCACATCCATTCGCATCTGTCACGGTTTGCCATCGATGAACGGTTGAATCGAACGTAATGGAACCGAGCCCTTTCCGCTTATGGAAAGTACTATTGGACACGCGAAAGAACTATTGGAAATTATTGGAAAACCATTCCAAGATTGTACACTATCAGTTCTAAAATAGTTCTTTCGCGTACGGAAAGAAAAGATTTGTTAAAACAGCTAAGAATTTCACTGATTAACTAGATTTATAGCCGTAATATCCCAATGAGAAATGATAACAGAATCGACGTTGAGTCGATCATTATTATTTCTCGTTAGGATACGGACAGTTTTCTGCATTAAAGTAGCAAAGTTTTACAACTGAATTAAATTAGCAATTATAACTAATCCTTTATTATAATCAAGAGGCGCGGTCGCGACTCGCGCCAAGTCTTCGCTTTAGCGAGTATAGCCGACCGTCTTTTACGCGAGTCAGCGAGTTCGAGACATGCGAGATTTTTACTGTAGGATAACGGCTGAACCGATTAGGTTCTGAGTAGTCTCAAACGATAGCTTGGAAAAAATGACTAACTAAAAGTGTTTTTATTTTTTCTTTCCGTGCCCTACGAGTGGAGTTGTCGCGATGCAAAGTCAATTCTATATCTCGAATCATGTTAAGAAACGTCGTTGTCGCTCTCTCAGGAATTCTCCCTTTCACATTTTCGACACGGGGTGGCGCTCGTGATTTAGTTTTCGGGCCAGTCTGTTCTATACCATACCATTGCAAAAATTATTTTTTACAGCATGATATTTTATTTATTTAAGGTTTCTTCCAGTTTACTCCATATTTAATATCACAAAAAATATATATATTGCTTAACACTACAAAACGCGTGATATCAGCACAAAATTATATTTCAAAAAAAAAGGTAAAAAAAAGCGCCAATAAAATTCAAGTGGTACTATCTGCGTATTTCCATTGAAAAATCTTTCTTTTCTAACCCAAGTGGATGTATTTAATTTAAAAAAGTTTCAATGGAATATAGAACATTTAATCTCAAAGAATTAAAGAGAAAACAGAAATGAAAAAGTTTTATTAAAATAAAAAATTTTTAAACTAGAAAAACTTGGCGCTGCTAGATGTCTAATTATAATCAAAATATAATGTTGTAAAATATAATAGTTATAGTAACTTAGAAAATTATAATGATTTACAATGTTATTTGTAAAAGAAACAAATATTAAAGAAACTTAATTTCTAACTTACTTACTTTTTTAACTTACAATTACTTTTATAACGCATATCTTACAAGTGTTACATTTATCGCATTCTTTCTTAAGTAAATTCTTTTCATTGCTTTTCTTATCAGTGAGCCTGCCTCTCGCGAATATTACAATATTTAATTTATTAACACTTTCTGTTTTTTCAAAAAACAAATTATAGTTATAAAAATTTTGTAAAATGTTACATACACACTATACATAATAACATGCAATATGTTAATAAAATATACTTACATTGCGTACAGTAATTGCTATTTAAATGTTTCAAATGTTTTGTACTTATCAATTAAATTATGACATTACATCTAACTTTATAGATAGAAATTTTCACAAATTTAATAATTCTATTAAATATCTGAAAGATGGATTTTGGTGATTCGAGTTAATCAATTTAATTTAAATAAAATTATTAATAATTCGCTCTACTTTTATACAAGCATTGTCATTATAATTTCCGGACACCTTGTATAAGCTATTAATTTATTAATTATTTATTAATATNGACACCTTGTATAAGCTATTAATTTATTAATTATTTATTAATATTTTCTTTGAATTAACATTTCTTACAAGTTTGTTCATTATTCCACCACTCTATTAATTGACTTAATATTAAACAGTTTTAAAAATTAAATAAAGTAGATCGAAAATATG
>QKQZ01008807.1:0-10954 GCA_003595255.1 Solenopsis fugax | reverse complement strand
ACTGTATGACGCAACGCGAGGATACGTATGTACGTATGCGAAGTGGTGTGTGTAGGCACACAAATAAACGGGACGACTGTTCGTAAGCGAAAGTGCACGCCGTGCGGCCACGAGCGTGCTCGGCTTCCCTGCTCCACTAACTACAAAGTAGCAAAGAGTGGAAACTCGCCGGTCGCCACAGTTTTTCGACTTTAGCGCCATCTATTGCAAGATCTCTCCACTACAACGAACGCAGGTTTTGCTCTTTCCACCAAATCCGCGTGCAAATTACATAAACAATTTTTAAATAGTCCTTTCTCTCATACTAGAACTTCTAGGATCATTCTGCAAGCGCCATATTGTTCTTTCATTTAATTCATTCGCCGCTAACTACTTATTTCATACATACAAAGTCTAAAATTTTTATATGGGGCACATGTTGCCACGAGTCGGCTACAGAAGCCGATAATTAAACTATAATTTTTTAACTAACTTTCGTTTTTCGTATTAAATTATAGTTAGCGGCGAATGTTTTTGTCACTACTTTAATTGTGGAGAAGGATTTTGAGATTTATGAAGCCAATTAAGAGAACGGAGTATTTAAAATTAATCGCGTATAGAGACCAGTCCAGCATTGCCTTAAACCCAATTGTCGATTAATAAAACTTATGAACTAGCGCGTAATATAAATGTGAGAGCGGCGAAACGCAAGGGAGGGGGGACTGGAATATTGCTGGACGTCACAATAGACATAATAGTAGCGACACTGCCTATGCATTCCGATTTTCACTGCTAATGATCGTAGCCGCCATCTTCCTAGCCGAAACACACAGTAACCTAAAGGGGAAAGCACACACTCTTGCATAGCTGCATAACCATATGCATAAGCATATTGATTGGTCCATTAGGACATGCATAAGAAAATGGACCAATCAATTTCCTTATGCATATGGTTATGCAGCTATGCAAGAGTGTATGCTTCCCCCTTTACTTTCAGATTACAGCTGATTACAGCTAGTAAAAGCTATCTGACAGACTTTATGGACAGTTGTAAAAATTGACTATTTTGAAAAGTATGCCCTAATAAATAAGTTAAGGACAAAAATTATATGAAGATATGATACATATAATAGTACCATTCAAAGTATGTGCAGAATTTCCATTAAAATATTTAATAAAATTATTTATCCGAATTTGTATTTATTTATTATACAATGAGAAGTACAAACCGTAATTTAAAACAAACCAAAAAAAATCGAAAAATATGTATTTTGTCACACATATATTAATTTGATAAATAAATATAAAATTTTAAAAATTAATTTTATATATTGATTTTTATGGTTTTCCTAAACGAGTTACCAAAGTCCTACACTCTTTTACTCAAAATCTTTAATATACTTTCCAAATATATATCACAAAACCGAGATTGACATATAATGAAGGTCTAGATCGAATCTGTTAATTATATGTTAAGTCAACCATTTTCACACAGTCATTCAAATAATTTAATACTTTCATTACATACATTAATATTACGTTTTGTTATAATATTAAAATCAGTTTTAATAGTATTAATACAATTTTGTTACCATCTGGTTCTTATTTATATAAATATAAAAATAAATTTTTATTTTTTATATTTATATAAATAAGACAACAAAAAAATATTTTACTCAAAAAATTATGTTTATTAAAAATAGTCCAATCAATTATGTATAACCAGTAAATATAGATATTCGATAGTATATTTCGATTTAAATATCGTGGGGTGAACGTCGCCATTTTAGGCTCAGAATGTTGCGGCTAGTCTCAAGGTTATGAAATTTAGCTACATGAAGATTAAAGGTACCGCCACGTACTGTCGCTACTATTATGTCTATACTTCTATACTATGCCCCCGTTGTGCCAAAGATAATCAGCAAGAACTCCGCATTGACGTAGTGTCGCAGAAGAAATTATGTACTTTGTTGTGAAAATGTGACATCTCGCACTAATTAAATTTGTAAAAATAGGCCACAAGTTATTTGAATTTTATACGTAAAAATATATTTTTCACTCTTTTCACAGCTGTCCGTATTTTCCTGTCTAAATAAGCTTTACTTCATGTTCCTTTTACGATTTTTACTAAGTGTCAATAAAGGGAAAGAAGACTTGAGGTCTATTTTTACAAGTATTATTAAAGCGATCCTGCGAGTGCCGCAAGTGTGTTCCTGCGACGCGTGGACATAACATGTTATGTCCGCGTCGCAGGAACACACTCGCGGCACTCGCGGAAATCAACAAGACTCTTTTAATAAAAATACTAAGGTTTAATCGCAAAAAATATACAGAGATCGGTAACACACGCCTTGTCAGCTTCAAAGCCAAACCACAACAACGCCGTCGCTAATGAGCGACTCCCAATTGTTTAATATCGATTTCCGTCATCCAGCCGTAAGATACCGGGATGACGGAAATCCACGGAGTTTAGGATCACGGGTACGCAACAATATGAATAGCGATATACATTATATCAAAAAGAAAACGGAGCCAATCCGAGAAACGTGTAACATTAGAATTACATGCTAACGATGAGCTACCAATACCCAAAACAATTCTTAAACGCAATAAAAGTACACGTTTCTAAATCAAAGATTTTGTTTAAGAAAAACTCCGTTTTTCTTTTTCAACGGGGGAGAGGTGTTGTAATAAGAAAAACTCCTTTCCTCCGTTTTTCTTTCCCAACGGGGGAAGAGTGTTGTAGCCTAAGCTACCACCCGAGCGCATATCAGCAGGAGGCAATTTCGTTGCTATGCGTTTAAGCAATCGCTCGCGCTTCTAAAATCACCGAAACGCGAGAGCAGTGGAAGGCGAGGATAGTCTTTCGAAACTTCCTTTCGAAAGACTCGTATAAAACGCGAAATAACGGAAGACGCAGATAGTCTTTCGAACTTCCGTTCGAAGGACCATTGCAAACGCTGAATCGCTACCCGATTTAAGTTGTGACCAAACTGCAAACTTGCACATGCAGCGTAAGCAGTATTCGGGAATAAAAAGAGAATCCAAATCGGGAAACAGCGGAGAGTAATTTCAACAGCCGTCAGAGCATATTCATGTGCCGTGCGTGACTTACAAACCGAGCCGTGACGCGACACCAGAGATAACGCGCACCGCGGTTCAAGCTAACGCGGCACTTGGAAATAAGTACCAAGTGTACAAGGCAATATCAATAAAACGCTAAGTTTCAAGTTGTGACAAAAGCGTGTCTTCATCTCTAACCCGAAGCGGCCTTCCCGTGAGTCCCTACTCTTTGGGCGACTAGAATCCCAAAACATATACAGTGTTGTGCTCAAACGGGCACAACACACGTAATTGGACGTAACCTGAAGTGCAAGGTATGAAACGACTCTCCATACATGTTGATTTGCGTGTCGTTAGCTGTGTAAAGCTTAAAATTACTGGGCGTTTTATTACCTGGATTGCCCGCTGGCAGTAATGAAATTTTCGCGCCCGTGTCAATGAGAAATAATTTCCCTGTGACTCGATCGCGGATGTGGAGGCGTACAGACGAGTTAGAGTCTGCTACGCTTGCCTCCGCGGTAACAGACTTGCTTATTCCCCCTTCTTTTCTGTCACTGCGTTATTTTTCGGCCATGAACACGGGGATTCTTCCGAGTCTTTGCACGCGCGCGCTTGGTCGGCAAACGTTCTGTGCGGCCAACACAATCTTGAATAACGACTTTTAGAACGACTTTTAGAACGGTCGCGCGTTTTGTCCGATATATTTCCGAATTGCCGTTTGTCTTTTGATCATGATCTGCTCGAATGCTTGATCAGAGTCGTCAGTGTTGCGAGGTCCGCGGCGAGACAATCAAAATCGCTTTTTGAAACGGATGGTTGCACTTTCTTTGCCGACACAGCGGCGCATTGCGCAGAATCTGCAGCTGTTTCAGCTATTTTATCCGCCGTTAATACTAACTTGTCTAGATTTGTGCATTCGGATGTCGCGAAAATACCTCTGATGTACGGCGAAAGATGTTCGAAGAAAACCATTTTGATTACCGCGTCGTCACAACTTCTGTCCGCATTGAGGTTACGTAGCCTGAGGATCTGCGACAAAGCCATGGCGTGCTGTAGAGACATTATCGCGAATCCCAACGAAACGGAACCGTACAACAAAATAAAAAACGTCTAATTGAAAGTTTCTCCGTGTCGGCTGAGAGCCAATTACGTCAATTAATAATGGGACCAGTCTTGACATCCGGGAAACCAGGATGTCAAGACTGGTCCCATTATTAATTGACGTAATTGGCTCTCAGCCGACACGGAGAAACTTTCAATTAAATGTTTTTTATTTTGTTGTACGGTTCCGTTTCGTTGGGATTCGCGATAATGTCTCTACAGCACGCCATAGCTTTGTGGTTTAGCGCCATTATCACATGATCGGTTCGTCTTTTGATCGGTAATGCGCGCGGATCATAAAGTCGACTCTACATGCAAAAACCATAATGCCGTCTTTAACTATAAAAGACGGAATTTTGGGAACTCTGTATGTGAGAGGTGCTCGCGTTGGATTGCCCTCGTAATTCTTGCAGCTCGGCCTGCATCCGCGATAATTGTTCTTGTAGTTCTTTCATTTCGGTATGGTTTATCGCGTTACAATTATTTTATTCGACGCAGGCGTTTACAACAACGTTATGTAGCGTATACAACAAAAGCGATACTACTAAATAGCAAGTATTACAACGAATGTACGGCGTGGCGTGTTTTAATCTACGCACTCACCAATCCGCGTACGGAAATTCTGATATAGTGTCTCACTTCTACCCTTGCTGACGCAAACGCGCGAAACTGTTGTGGTGGCGATGCGCAAAATAAAAGAAAGACAAAGGAATTTCGAACGGTTACAATGCTTACTTTTTAGGCTGGTTCGATACCTCGCGTGCTAGTTTGGCGACGGTGAGATCTTCCTTGCCAATGACGAAGTCACGGCGATGCTGCTTCGACGTCGACGAGATCCTCTCTGCCGGTGACGATGCCCCCTTCGCCAGTGACGATGTCCTCGATGACGGCGCTGGATGGACGCTTGCCGCTAGGTTGTTCTACGATGATCTCGGCGACGGGGCTGGATTGGCGCCTGCCGCTGGTGCTGTCCGTGCGACGATCTTGGCGATGATCTTGGCCTCGCTGTTTGCCACGTCGACGGTTAATTACTGGAACGCTCGTCGTTTTTTTTCTGAGGCCTCTTTTATCTGGCACTCGTGCGTCTCAATAAAGACGGGAAGATACCGCACGCCGTATGTCTGCCACGTGCGAGTATTTGTTTATTGTCACTGGCCGGCCGGTACTTCGTCCTCTCGGCTGCCTTTTGTTTCGTGGTTGTATGTCCGCCACGTGCGTGTCTTTGCTTTTTGGCAATGGCCGACCGGTACTTTTTCTTCCCGAGTTGACTCGCTTCCTTCCTTTAGTCACGTCGGGGTCACCAATGTGAGACTGCCGGACTCAGCTTGTTGTTTGGTATGGCTTCACACCCGTTATATACCCGTGCAGGAAGATTAATAGACGACACTCTTGTTTTCTCAGGAAAATATCAGTTTATTATAAAGTACTGCGCTAGTCGAGCACTCAGACGAAAGTGTGTTCGTTACAATATCCGCTCGTAGGTCTCTCGCTAGAGAAAAGACTTTATCTTCTCCCACTTTGTGTGCTAGGGAAGAGTGGTGGTAACAAGTCCCCACAGTAGCGTTCCCCTAGTGACATGCGCAAGTAGCGCCCTCGAGTAGATACTCTCTCTCTTGTCCAGAGAACAGACTTACTCTCCCAACGATACTCAGTCTAGCAACAGTCGCGAACCTTGTAAGAAAGTAAAGCAATAAAGATGCAAAGAATTTTCTACAAAACTTCGTGTATCGTTCTTCGGTTCCACCTGATCCTCATTTAATACTCCAACACAAAACGCTACATTGGTGCCGAAACCCGCCTGGTTCAACGAAGTCAGAAGAAAAAGAAGAGCCGAAAATTCTCGCAAGAAGCACGTGGCAGGAGAGCACATGGTGAAAGGCGGCGGCGGAATAGGGACTCCAAGAATCTCAAGGATGACCGGCCAGAAATTCAGGCAAGTGAATTTAAGAGCGCGAAGCTACCTCAATTTTGGCGCGATGAGCCAAAATTATGATTCACGATGCTTAAACGCGACATACGGCATGAAATCCGATGCGGTAAAATGTGCCGCGGTAATCCGGCATTTAGATACGTCAACCACGAAAGTAGTAACCGACATCATTGCAACCTCGCCATCCGAAGATTCGTATAGAGATATAAAAAACGCCTTCATTGCCAGACTCGCGACTTCCGAAAAAGCTTAGCTACGTCAACTGTTAACCAGAATCGAATTGTACGATAAAAAGACATCGGAATTACTTAGAGAAATGACACGTCTCGCTGGTAGTAACGTTACTGCTTGCGTTCTTTAAACACTATGGTTGCAGACTTCCGAAAAGGATTCAAGAGTTCCTAGCCATTGTCGGAGATGTGGAATTAAATAAGCTAGCGGAACTGGCTGATAAAGTCATGGAAAGATCTGGCATGCAAGAATTAGCAGTGGTAGCACACGAGGAATCTGCGTCGTCCAGTTAGCCACCGAGTGTTGAAATCGCCGCGCTAACCAAGCGTTTAGGCAAGCTAGAGTCATTTATCAGAAAATCATCCCGCAGCAGGAGTCGCAGTCGTGGCCGAAGAGAATTCTCTAGAGATCGCAATACGTTCAGAAACAAATCGAAGGACCGTTCTACGGGCAATTGCTACTTCCACAACAAGTTTGGCAAGGATTCATGGAAGTGCCGTTAACCATGCGCATCGAAAGAAGACAAAAAAGTAGATAGCTCGGAAAACTAACCACGCCGTTAGCCATCGAGGCGTTTGGTAACGGCGCATCTAACCAATACCGTCTCATAGTCACAGACACTACTACAGGTATGCGTTTTTTAGTAGATACTGGCGCTGATCTCTCTGTCCTTCTTCGGTCGGCCGTGCGTGGATATCGCTCGCCAAGTGATTTCAAACTCTTTGCTGCAAACAGATCAGCTATTGATACTTACAGTGAGAAACTTCTAACCTTAAATTTAGGATTACGACAATTTCCCTGGAGATTTCTCATAGCCAGAGTTTCACAAGCTATATGGGAACTGATTTTTTTTGCATCGTTATAATTTGCTGGTAGATATTAAAAATAAAAGGCTCATTGATGGTACTACTAAATTACATATTAACGGGCGAAAATCTAACGCTGAAATACCAACCATATCTACTATTAACCGTTGCCAGGCGTTTCTGGAAGAGTTCGCAGATATCACGCGACCAATACGCCGAGAAAGCGTGCCACACCAGGTGATGCATTACATTTCAACGAAGGGACTTCCACTCGCCGAAAAGGCCAGAAGACTGCCCCCTGATAAATTAAAAGTGGCAAAGATTGAGTTCGACTTCATGCTGAAGGAAGGCATTTGTCAGCTATCGAGTAACCAGTGGACCAGTCCATTGCACTTAGTAAAAGAAAAGTCAGGTAAGTGGCGCCCATGCGACGATTATTGCCACCTAAATAGCGTCACGGCTCTGGATCGTTACCCCTTGCCACATATTCACGACAATGCGCATCGTATTTTTGGATGTAGTCTTTTCGACGATAGATTTAGCCCGCGCATGTCATCGAATTCCTGTTGCACCTGAAGATCGGCATAAAACAGCAGTTATTATCTCATTTGATCTATTCGAGTTTAACGTACTTTCGGGTTGTGTAATGCGGTACAGTCATTTCAACGGTTTATGGGCACGGTTTTAAGAGACCTTGATTTTTGTCACTATCAATGATATTATCGTAGCTTCAAAAAATTCTGAAGTACATGAAAAGCATTTTCGCTGATTATTTGAGTGCCTCAGAAAATACGAGTTAACCATAAATATTGCTAAATGCATACTCACTCAAGAACAAGTTCATTATTTAGGTTGTCAAGTCAACCAGGATGGTATCACGCCATCAATAGAACGAATTGAAGCAATACAAAAGCATCTTAAACCTAAAACTATAAACGATCTAAGACAATTTCTCGGAATTGTCAATTTTTATCGTCGGTTTATTTCCAATGCCGCGCAAGTCCAAGCGCCACTAAGCAAATTATTAATCGGTGCTAGAAAGAAAGACAATCGATTAATCAAACGGGCAGCGGAAACTGAGCATGCATTTGACAAATACAAGCAACAATTAATTGAGCTAACATTATTGGCTTATCCTAAGGACTCCGCAACTTTAGCGTTAAAAATGGACGCATCGGATGTCGCAGTCGGGGCAGCATTGGAGCAACGTGTCAACGGGAAGTGGGAAACCCTTGGTTTCTTCTCGCACACATTAAAGAAGGCGCAAACCAAATATAATGCTTATGACCGCGAGTTACACGCAATTTATTCAGGCATAAAATTTTTTAGGCACATGATAGAAGGAAGGACTTTAATTATTAAAACTGATCATAAACCTTTGACATTCGCATTTCTTTAAAAAGCAGATAAAACGTTACCTAAGCAAACGCGTCAATTAGATTTCATCGAGCAATTTTCAACCAAAATAATCCACGTGACAGGAGCGGACAATACAGTCGCCGCATCTTCTACGCATAGAAACCATTGACATGTCAGTACTCGTTTCGACATCGAAATTAGCCAACACAACGGATGATGAGCTATAGGACATTCTTGCCGAAGGAAATAAATGGTATTTACATAGAATACAGATCGACGATTCGGATATCTTCATCTACTGCGATGTATCAGGAAATAATTTGAGGCCCTACATTCCAAACTGCTTCAGAAAGATTTTCATCGTAACATACGGTTTATGCCATCCAAGCGGTCGTGTAATCAGAAAATTAATAAGCAGAAATTTCTTTTGGCCAAGAATGAACAAAAATATCGTAGAGTGGTCTCGTACCTGCTTAACCAGCGGAACAAAATTCATCGGCATAACAAGAATTCGCCCGATCAATTCGAAGCACCTAAAAAACGATTCGAGCATATCCATATGGATATTGTCGGTCCATTGCTTCCTTGTCAAAATTTTCAATATTGCTTAACTATTATTGATAGATTGTCCATATGGCCCGAGGCGATTCCATTTTCTAATGTTATAGCTGACATCGTAGCAACAGCCTTGTTTACGCATTGGATATCCATTTTCGGCGCACTGGTCACTGTCACCACAGACCAAGAAAACCAGTCTGAGTTACAGTTATTTAGCTCATTAACCAGGCTCCTCGGATGTGACAGGATAAGGACGATCGCATACCACCCCGCATCAAACGGGATGATTGAGTGTTGGCACAATGGTGACTCTAACGGTCTTTTAGCTGCATCGGCACGAACAAATACATGTGTACACATGTATAATGTTTTATGTGCAAAAGCCCTTTTTTACCGTGATGAACAGCTGGCTTTGCTTTGATATTTTGCATGTGCTCGCGAAACTTTTTGATGAATGGCTGAGGATTCTGCACCGTGTCTTCGTTTAGGAAAAACTCATCTGGCAGTCGTAATGACATACCATAGACCAGTTTGGCTGCGTTGGCTTTTATATCCTCTTTGAAACTTGTTCGTAGGTCTAGTAACACTACTGGAAGGCTTTCTATCCAGTTACGATTGCTGTGACACATTATAGCCGTTTTTAGCGGCTTTTTTTTACTAATAACATTTTTAAAATTAATGTTAACCCACATAGCAATGCATATCCTTAGGATATCCTATTTTGATCGGATTGATCCTATTCTGATCCAAAATGTAAAATCATCCATATGACATCCTTAGGACATTTGTAATTATCATTAAAGTCCTTAGGATATCCTATTTTGATCTGAGAAATATTTTTTTTTATTACTGTAATATACGAATGCATTTTATCTTTCAACACATATACAATACTTATAACATGTATGATATCATGTATGAGTATACAATATCCCTAACAGCACAGATCTCCCAGGGACGCCCAAGAATATTCGTACGTCTTAAGGACATCCCTAGGACATCCTCTGGATGAAGTGTGCTGTTAGGGATGTAATTAAAACCTGTTCGCTGCCCATGTCCAGACCAGTAAAGATAACCAAAAAATAACAATTGAAAATAGGACCAGAACATAAAAAAACATTGATATAAAAAGCACGTTGCAAAAATCAATTTTGCAACTAATTTGTTTATAACAATTATAACTATAACAGTTAAAAAAGCGTCATATACGTTTCGTTAGTAATTTTTCCCGTAGAATCGATTGGTACAATCAGTTTTCCTCTACAGTCAATTTTTAATAATTTATAACAATTGGTTGCAAAATTGATTTTTGCAACGTGCTTTTTACGTCAATAATGTGTTTTTTCATGCTCCGGTACTATTTCCAATTGTTATTTTTTTACTATCTTTATTGGTCTGGCCATGGGCAGGAACAGATTTTAATTATTTATATAGTTTATTTTAAAAATATCTAAGGCTAAACGATCAAAGGGCTAGTGAGAGTATTCGCGCGGTACTCAACACACAAATTTCTTCCTATTCAAATTAACTTTACTTCAAATAAAACTTTTTATCAACGATATAACAAGTGTACGATTAGCTCAGTGTTGGCGTGTTAGGTTATTGTTCCGAGGATCTTAGGTTTGAATCCCGCCGGCGCCGATGCGTTTTCAAAGTTGTAAAATAATGCGTAATTGTAATTTATAGTGAATTTAGAATCTTGTATGCGAAACAGTGAATACAGAATTAAGCTATAAGAATAGTAGTAAGATCTGGAAAAAAAAATTTTTATTTTTAAAACTAAAAAAACGGTACATAACAGAATTTCCACAAAGGAAGTAACAAACGGATATTCCCTTCTGATATTCCAATCAATACATTTTCAATGAACTGGTAATCGGATTTTTCATCCGATGAAGTTCATTGTAAATATCTGTTTGTTACTTTT
>QKQZ01008805.1:245-37409 GCA_003595255.1 Solenopsis fugax | reverse complement strand
AATACAAAATTTATGCAGCAAATTATAGCTTTGCTGACGCAACAAATCCATTTTTTTCCGTGTAATTTCGAAACCTCTCTCTCTTTTTGAATTTTCGAAACAATACGATGAGATGATTTCAACGAATATCTATCTTTAGCTCTATTTTTAGTTGTAAACATTTGTATGTAAATAACATTTAATTATTAAACATTGCTGTATATTAATACATATTATTTAAAACATTAATTCTATAAAGAGCATATATGTATATTCATTGTCACATATATTATATTTCATATTTGCGTGAATATACACATCCGTTGCGTAAAAAATTTAATTAGCTAATAATATTCCTGGATTGGTCATTCGCCAGTGCACTTACAAAGTAATTTAAATTGCCTAGTTAATTAACACGTTTAATGCTATGCGGGATTTCGATTAACTTTGAAAAAAAAATCGAATTAAAGACTTGTACTTTATTATGTGAAAATGTACGTACGCAACATTAATTGGATACCAATTAACAACTTAACGCGCAGAATAAAATTTCGCTTTAATGTAAGAAAAACAGCGCCATCCAATCAAGAGCACACTTTAAATAACAAATCCATCTCCTCCGGGCGGCAGCGAATAAATGGAGGCTGGTAATCTTTAAGTCGTTATCCGCTTGACGTCCGCACCATCGATAAACAATTTCCTGGGTTCGCTCGATAAAGGACGCGTGCTCGGAATAATGCAGGAATGATTACTCCTCGCCGGCCATGTTGACGCAATGAAATATCAACGAGCCGCCAAAGGCGACGGAGGTCGGCCGGGCGGAGCTGAAAAAATTCGCGTAAGATGTATCGGAGGGGAAACCGGATCGGGTAGGAACGACAGAAATTCGTCGGTAAATCGTAATAATCCTTTGTGCGGGTTTAGCGACTTATGCGCTTTGGCGCCGAAACATCTGAGAGGAAGCGCAATCGAGGTAACGCTCGGCCAATAAGCCGCTTTTGTCGGATCTTCCGGTCGGGCGGACGAACCGGGCGAGCCGCCGCCAGTCTTCCGGTCGGCCGAGCGCGGAAAATATGGAATACCCAATCCTCTGCACTTCGATACACAAGACGCATCCTCCCTCGTCTTGCGCGTTTCCGTCGCGTGCGTCGACAGGAGAAACCGACTGCTACCGGCTCGATTTTGTCATTCGCGGCACGCGCGAATCGCCCGCATGTATGGCGAACGCGACTGTGCATCTTTTCTCGATGTGTTTCTATTTCGTTCTCCACAGGTGCGGTTAGAAACGTTTAGATATTAGCAAGGAACGCATTATTATCGTGAACATTTGTAGTGAACAGGATTGAAAAGTAATTCGTTACTTGTAACGAAGTTACATTTGGAATTATCATTTTTCATTAACTGTGTAACTTAATTGCCTTTGTTCTTTTCTATCTATGCGTAAAAAAAAAAAAATTTGTTGAAAAACTAAAATATTTAATTCCGATACGTTCAATTAAACATTGAGTTGATTCAACAATTATTTAAGTGTATAAAAAGATAGTTTATTCATGTCAACCATTAACGTTTTTCAATCGAGAATTAACTCAATATTTACTTGAACATATTGGACTAAATATTTTAAATATTTTTCAACACATTTTTTTTCTTAGTGTAATTCTAATTTAGTCTAATTACATTTTTTTGTAACTAATTTAATAGTTACTTTTATATAGTTACTTTATATATTTTAAATTTATTTGTCAACAATGAATTGATAAATTATCCTCGAGAATAGCTATCACACAAACATTAAAGTTGAGACTTCCCTCTTTAAAACAAGTCCTTAAAAGACCATCGGTTTACGATGATTTTATCACAAACTTTGAATGGCTTTTTAACTGAAAAATTTATCTCATAATTTTAATAATATAATTCAAGTATAAATATTAATTTATTATAAATTATTACTTCTATTATTATATTAAGCATATTTTGGTTTTGAATTCTTAAAATAATTGCAATTTATTATATGCAAAATAATGAAGCATATGACTGAATATTTAGTAAACTAAATTTACTAAAATAATTTAGTAATGTTGTGGAAAAATGTAAGGTTCTTGTATTTAAAATAGCAATGCACATAAACATTACAAAAAATTAACAGAGAAGTATTGTAATTAAAAAGTGACGACTCGTTATTTTTTTTTAGTAACTGTAACTCTAACGTGTTACTTTTCAGAGTTGGTGACCTGTAATGATAACTAGTTACTTCTACAAAGTAACTTTTCTAATCCTAATTTGAAATAATAGGGATAAATTAGTAATATGAGTATAATGTAACATATCACATATAAATGATATAATAATAGAATATTAATGAAAGAAACCTTAAACTATTTCAATTTCTAATATGAAACTGTAATTGATAGATACCCACCTCATTGAAACATCTTTCGACTTGGCTAAGCTTTATCGAGTAATTTCGAGTCGTCTGTTACGACTTACGCGACAGTCCAATTTCGGTAACTCCCCTGTATGAAGTCATCATGACAACGACATGATTTATCGACATCAAAGAATGTCAGTCATACCGCGGAACGTGAAATCAAATATGTCGAAAATCCGATTAAATCAACGTGTCAATGAATCCATTTAATCGGAAGAGTCGGAAATACGATTGCTTTTTGGATGGTTCGAGTAATTTGATTTTATAAGCTGTTTTCATTAATCTAGCGGTTTCTCGACTGTATGTTCAACAGGATAGCGCCAGTTCTAATATTAACGCTGAAACGCTAACTCGAAACGGTTAGCTGTTAATATTACTACGTTTACCCATTAATATTATGCATAATTAAAGAAGATTGTGTTGGCATTGGACAAGAATCAATAACGGCCGATGTAATATTGATCATCAGTAGTTGATATAAAGCATATTTAGGACATACATGTATATGAAACTGCTATTATAATAAACCCTATTAACGTTTTAACGTTAATTTCCATAGGCCGATGATAAATTGTTATTTCCTCTCTACGCAATATCATATTCGCGAAACGGCAATATGCGGTATCCAGTTTCGTTGTGTTATAAAATATTAATTTGAATGTCATTCGGCATTCTCTTTAAAAAAAATGTAACTTATTGATTTCTCAGTCACGAAGTGAAGTTATTACATCGTCGATATTTAGCGCCGTTAACATCTTCGGTAATAATGGCATCTTCGGTAATAATCCGAAGTGAGTAATAAAATTTAACGATCCCATCAGGTATTAACGTCGCGTGTCTGTAGTTGCGAAACGATTTATCGTAGGAACGTAATACCCTCTCGCTACGGGGCAGTAGATTGATATGTCAGAGTATAATGGTAGGAGAACTTGGTACTCTAGACTATTAATCCAAAAGTAATACATGAGAGTCTGACGGATCTGTGTCGAATCAATGATGAATTTAAAGCTCTGATAGCATCTCTGAGCGGATTAACATTTAGGAGAAGCCTTTTTGCTAAGGTTATTGGACTCGTGGACACAAAATATTCACAATTAAAGCACTATACACATATATTAAATATATTTATTTAATTAATTAACTAAATTAAATTTTATATTCAAATTCAATAAATATATTAAATTGTATCTGTTACATATATACATATTTATTTTTTTAAAGACCTCTGTGGAAAGGTCTGTATACAATATTTTAGAATTTTTTTTTACTTTTCTCAGGTTTTCTATTGTCTTGACAATGGAAATCACTTCTTCCGCGACGCGGCCGCTAAGCCGAATAAGCGGGATACCGAGACGGGTATTTGCGATCGAGCGTCGCATTATTATTCCATGAATTTCAATGCAAAAACGTGGGCCGCTTTAACGCGGACGGAAAAGACGCGGGCGACGCGACGCGGCGCGATGCGATGCTTCGCGACCCGCGGAAAGTCGGCATAATCCGCAATTTCGTCCGGTTCGCCGCGCTAAGATTTCCCCTTTTGGGGAACAGGAGGCTTCCCACGGCTTAATTTTAACGCCCCTGGGAATGACGCCACGTGCCCGCGATGCCACAGTCAGGTTGCTCGTCGTCGGGTGTACGGTGCCCGTGTCCCCGCATCCTGCACTCTGGCACGCGCGTTCTTTTTCTCGCAAGAGAAAAACTTCTCTCCTCCGATCCTCGAGATTATTTCTTTCAATTTTATTCCTTGCATTAAAAAAAGAGAAAAGAGTCCTTTTTCGTTTACTTTTAAAACGCATAGCGGTGTAAGCGACTTAGTCATCTTTTAAATGGGTCAATCTATTAAAACTGACTAGATAACAATGAAAGTTGTAAAAATTTGTCGCTTGTAATAAACATTACTTCCTGAAAAAAATTGAATATCTATATATCGTAACGAGACAATAACATTATTTAAATTGATAATAATTTAAAAATTTATGAGACAGTTTTCATATTAAATATATATTTATATATTATGTATATTACAATATATTTCGCAGAAAACGCATTTTTGGTATTGAACTTAAATGAAAAGAATCATATTTATAATTAAACTCAATCAGAAGAAAACTTCTTTCGTACACAAGAAATTCAATCTTCATTTCTGAATTGATTTTAACTATTCATGTAACCTTCTGTCCCTTTACGACAGAAAAAAAAACAAAAAAGGAAAGGAATGGAAGAGAAAAAAAAGGCAGACAGACACTTTTTTGTCGAAATTACATGCGAATCGAAACTATATCTACGGAAGATTTCTTGTGGAATTGATGTATAATTTAATTCTTTTATTTGAATTCACATGAAAACTATATCTATAAATAAATTATCTTTTTATAAGATAATTACATAGATACTTGAGTATGTTTAGAGAGAAAAATATTTTTTAATAACACACACGTACATGAATTAAAGACCGTCATTTTTACATATAAAAATTCAATATTGTTCTAAAGCAAATTTTTCGTAAATTTATTATCTAATTACCTCATATTTTAAACACAATAATCAAATAGATTAAAATTCACACTAGAAAATTTTTCCTATCGTGTATGAAACGTTCATCTCAGCTTTTCCTACAAAAAGTTTTAAACATTCGCTTTTCAAGTCGAGTTTAGAGTTTTTAGAAAAAAGCAATCTGCATAAATCTGCTATTGTATCGACTATTCATCGANCTTGTACGGTCAAGCTGGATCTTAGCGCTTTTTTTTTTTTTTTTATTTTTTTTTTTAATATCAGAACTCGTATGACGAGATCATGCCAATGGCGATACAAATTTCAGCGTCTGTAAAAAACACGGGCCGAATCGACGATCGCCGCAGGCATTTTACTCAAAAATTCGTAACATCGCTGATCGTTCCGCGATTCTCGTACGCATTCTCTCCCTCTATCTTTTTCTCTTGCAACAAACTTTCGGACACTGCTGGCCATATTCCTGCTCCATCCAATCGACTAAAGTACTATGCAATAAAATCGTGCGATACGGTGTCCGTACGAACAATGCCACCACTGACTTTGTTTCGGCGAAGGTTGCCGCAGTGTCTGGCATTTTTCGCCAAAAATTGTTACCTCGGATTTTTTGTATCTACGTTACGTCGAAATCCAACTGATCGCGTTCGAGCATATTGCCCCAGTCTGATAACTATTGGGGTATTGATCTAGGAATGTGCTCGAACTTAATGCGGCTGTGAGTTTGTGTATTTATACTGTTGCAAATTCTATACTGTTCGACGCTATTATTTGTGATAAATCTTTGGGACAATTATTACATCATTCGACACATTTGATATGTATTATATCAATTATAATTAATGTAAATAAATAATAAAGTAAAGACCGGTTCTAATTCAAATGTGGGCGAGAGGTGAAAGGGGAAGAAGAATCCTGCAGCACGGAGGACCCATGTCCTGTAGATTCAGGGGTAAGAGAAGAGTTTGCATTTCGCAGTGCGAGCGTACAATGCGGTTCGCCGGGAGTGTAAGCGCATCCGTGCGATTTTCGACAAGCGGTCCGCCGCCGTCGCCGCTAGACTGGACAACAATTGAAGAACATCAATTGTATTTCTATCAAACCGCGCTGTACCACTATCAAACTGCGTTGTACCACTATCAAACAGTTTTCTGTGGTTGCGGTTTACTGCGGTTGCGGTAAAGACAAGAGTCTTGCGGTAGCAACCGCAGAAAACCACAACCACTGCAGTTTAACGCGGTTGTAGTTTTTTTATAGTTTGTGGTTTTTTTTACGGTTGCGGTTTGTTGTAGACTCTAGTTTTTACCGCAACCACAAAAAATCGCAGAAAACCGCAACCACAATAAATAATTTATAGTATTAAAAAAAATTAATAGTATTAAAATTTTTAATATTCCAACAATTTCGTAATTATTAGTTATATTATTAAAAAATTATTGTTGCTTAACCAATTAAATAGTTGGCTAATTTATTTATTCTTGTCCATTACATTATGAGTTCGGGAAAACAGCGCATTAGAATTAGAATAGATTATGCAGATATCCGCTTTCACCGAGTATGCAAGAAGGGAAAGAGGGACCGAACGAAGTTAGGATGACCGGATCGTCGTTCCGTGTTGGGACCGATCTTCCCATTCGTCCCGAAATACGCCGTGCGGAATAAGTCTCGGTCGTTGCTCACCGCATTACCTGCTTTTCTGCTCCATTATCTCGGCGCGCCAATGTGTCTTGCTCGCGACGCGGCCGAAATAGAAGGTCGTACCGGAAGCTCTCGCACGTGAGAGATAAACGCGCGCGTGCGATTTTACAACGATCGTTCGACACACTTTCGAAGGAAAAAAAAAAATGCACGGCGCCACTCGGACTTTACGGCACTGAGAAAACGTGCAAATCCATAGACACACTGCACATACACGTAGATATGCGCGTTCACACAAACGTATTCATCGATGATCGCGTATTTATTTATTTACCACGTCGATGGCGTCAGAGAAAATCCACATACGTGCAAACACACTTTTCCTCGGCCTCGGCCTAGACTCTCCTCTGGTCTTACGTGCTCGACTTCCGTAATGCGATGTTTATCCATTTACCGTAGCCACAAATACACTCTCTCACACACGATCGGATGTAACGCACCGGTCTCGAGCTCGGCGAATGTTACGACGCGAACATCTTCATGTATGCCACGACGCACTTACAGTTTACTGCTCATTGTATGTGATATACGAAAACTTATTTCTCTGTTTGGTTACGATTATCAATAAAAAATACAGATACCCGTTTCTTGTTCTCAAAATGTTAGTAATAAAATGTGTTAATAAACATCGGAGCTTACCGGCAAAAGTCTTCACTATTGAAATTTTATGTGAAAGTTTTTATGTAAAGCAATAGAGAAAAGTGAACAAATATGTTATAAAAGTGTAGAGTCCCGAAGTTAACAAATTGCGTTTCAAAAAACGGTGACTTGAAACAATTGCTAGCGTTTCGTTAATCTCCATAAAACCACCAATGTCAATTTATTTGCTTTCGTAATGTTAATAAATGCCTGAGTTTGTCGTCGAAAACTTTTCTGCACTACTGAAGTCTCGTAGCGCAAGTGATACGAGCCTTCATGCGGTGCGACAGGTGTACCTGGTTGCACTACGTAGGAAACGAGCGCATTGACACGTCGCGTCGTGGGAATAACAAAACTGGTCATTTTTATATCGGCACTGCATTTTTCATGCGGCAGAAAGGAGAATAATGAAATTAACATGATCAATTCATCAGAGACGATTGAAGTGGGATAAATAATAATAATAATCGGTTTAAACTTACGTGTTATTAATCGAAATTTTAGTTAAATTCGCTATTTCATATAAGCGATCAATCTCATACATAACGATTATAATTCATTATGAAACGCGAATGTACGTCTGACAGAATATCTGTGTCATTAATTGCGCAAAAAGCTAAAAAGATACAAAAATAATTAAAAAATTGCAGAAATTAAATATAATTAATAATAATAATAGAATTCAGATGTTTTTCTATAAATAAAATATATATAACATATATAATATGTATCTAATGTTATAAAATATATATAACAATTGAAAATGTCATTTTATTTATGATTTATACAAGAAATATCTGAATTCTATATGTAATATTTACATCATTTAAATTGCGTACTTTCATAGCAAATAACAACTAAAGAATAAAATAATATACAAAATATAAAAAATACTGAAAACATAATAACTGTGATATCAATCCTAATTTAAATTAATTTAATCCTAATTAACTAAATAATTAAATAAATTTAATTTAATCTTAATTTAAAATTTAGCACATATATTTTATATGCATTTGCAATAATCCTCCGAAAAATATAATAAAATTTCTCCTTTTGTAGCAAATTAAAAAGAATTTTTTTCTAGCATTATTTCTTTTTTCCTTTTCTTTTAAACTACATATGCAGTAATATTTAGAAAATCATTTTTAACTCATATGTTTTTTATATAACAATGCTATATATTTATTATAATTCACATAGTAAGAAAATTTTTTTGAAATTTGTTCTCACCATTGCGGGGGATAACATTCGTTTCTATTAGCGTAAAAGCGCGAATGCATTTATGTAACCGCGCTGCGTTTTAACTGGCGGAAACTTTTCCCTTGATCCGGCCACCCTAATCCGTTCTATCTATACCTTGTTAGTTGTACTTGTTGGTCCTAACCCTTTCAGACACTAAGCTCATTTTTGTTACGTTAGGTTACGAGAATTCCTCGGAAACTCATTCCCTTCTTATTAAAGGAGAGCCGTGGATTTTCTAAATTACGAGAACAAGATGTGCGATGGTTAGCTGCAAAAGTAGTTCTGGACAATGAAAATAAATAAAAATATTACGTAACGTTTTCAACATGATATTTATTCTATTCTATTGTGAATTGAATTTAAAACAAATATTTTAGTGATATATTGGTACTGTCATTTTTCCGCAGCTTAACATCCTTTGTGTAAAAAAAATTTTTTTAAATTCAATACATATGTGGCACATTATAAGACTTTTTTTTATTTCAAATTTCAATCACGCTTCAAAATAACTTTTTAGTGTGTTTAAAAAGCTTTCGTTAATTTGAGGATTGAATTTTCGAATGAATTAAAGTTTATTTTATTTAAAATTTAATAGACTTTGGCGTGTAGTGCTTCAGAATTAAAGTTCCCTCCGAAACGTCTGCCGTTTGCGAAGCAAGGAAGAAACAGGAGAGAGAGAGAGAGAGAGAGAGAGAGAGAGAGAGAGGGAGAGGAGCGCGAGAAAAGTTCGACCGATTGGTGTGAACGCAATTACTAGGATTAACGGCAATTGCCAGGGGTTAATTCGCGGTCTGCTACTCCTAATTGGCAGACGTTAGTGGGTCATCCTCCAGAATGGTCCGATCGGACGAGCGGATATGAATACGTCGTGAATGGCCGGTTTCGAGATCATCTTCCGTCTAATCAGCTATTTGACGAGCTCTCCAACATGCAGGATTGCGTAATTGAATGGCATATTAAGGAATTTGGAATCTTGTTATTATTATTCATATTATTAAGGAGAGAAATCTATAAATAATTTATAGAGAACAACTGTTGAACTACAAAACAATTTTTAGCTCTTTCGCTTATTTGTCGCTATATTTTAGAACTATTCATATCCCAAGTTAATTCATGCTGCGAAGGAGGAAATGATTAATAATTATAATTGCACGATAAATATCGAATACATATAATTTGCAAAACATTAGTTGTCAAAAAATTAACATTTAATTGCATAGACCGACATAAAAATAAATGACAATTTTTTCTTTATATTTTATTAAAGTTGCATATTATATGTATAACTTTACAATAACGTGCTATTAAAATTAATTTTTGCTAAACATGCTAAATCAATTATTACTACTCACGCAAGTCTTTTATCTTCGTCTTTGCAATAATGAAACAAAATACAAATCATTTATCATCGCGCGATTGAGGTTGACTACAGAATATAATCGATAGTGAAAGCATATAATGATGCGTAAATGACGCGTTTCTCTTTATATATAAATTTCTTCGAGCAGAGTCAGTGTCTCGCGAGTTCGTAGGTCGCACTTTTATGTCACTCCGCAGCACATAATTCAAAAACGATAATTTTCCAACGAAATCGCACCCCCATCGCGTGTAACATTATTAAGTGGATTTCGGCGATATTCGAGTTTCCAATTAAGCCGGTGCCACGTTCTCGCACGGTGCGCGGAGTCACCTCCGGAGCACCTCGAAATCCTGTCGTATATTATTTGCATAGTTATGGAGTTTCGCGCGCGGGATGTTATCGAGGGATAGGTGTACGCGCGCGCGTCGAAATTTTCGGCATTTCTTCGACGAGTAACCAGGCACCGAATGCCATTACTCACGGCACCATCGAGTTTCTAATGTGAAATGGACGCGGCGACGACGGAGAGGCGAAAATCAGCTGCCGGCTATCTCCCAAATATCGGACGTACATGTACATAATTTTGGAATGTTAGCGCCTTGTTTTTGCGTATAGATTCATCTGTCCAATCGCCTACGTTTCTGATTCTTTCGATTCGATCTTTAAAAGATGGAGCAGAAAGTAGAATGCACATTTCGCTCGTGGATTTAGCATTATATCGTATCTGTAACATATAATATAGGCAAAATCGAAGAAAATCTCTACTATTGTGTGCATGTCAAGATATACTAATAACAAGAATGTCGGCAAGAATTTCTTCTTTGCGGCAAAGAGCTTCATGTAACAACTGATCGAAGATAGATACACGATTCGACATTTATAGATATATATAACGATAAAAAAAAACCATTGAATATTTCATCTTTAAAAAGATTTGGGAACACGTTTCCGTTAATCAAGGTTTTATGAAGCACAATTCGTCACAATTATTAATTAATTCGAATGCTAAATACTTTGCTAATTACGACTTTAAGTTAAACTGTTCTCGGGATAAAAATATAAAACTGGAAGCGAGAGAAAACTTTCCAGCTACAATTAACCGAGAAATGTAGTTTTTTTATATATTTACATTCCTGAATTTAGTTTCCACAAGAAGGCATTTCACTTTTATTTGTATACTATGTAACTTCGGACTATATATCGATATATTTTGCTATTTTCGGAAAGAAAAGATAGACTGCAAGTTTAAGAATTGTTTAAGAATTGATCTCTTTTTAAATTCTGTCTGCTTTCTTCAAATACAGCCTGTATCTATGTTTCGTGGTAACTTTCGTGTGCGACTCGAGAGACTCATTAAAGATTTCTCCTTGAACTTAACTCTAAATGTCGTGATCGAAGAATTAAGAGGTTAATTTTCAAACAAAATTTGCGAAAACCGTTCGATTTTTTTTTTCATATTAATACATTGACGGAATATTATCGCCGTCGATCTCGCGAGGTGCCTTAAGTAACAAGACCAGGGATGAAACTCGAAGCATCGTGATTCATAGCGAGCGGAGGCGGTGAGTTCTTTCGAGTCTTTTTTTTTCTTTTTTTTTTCTTATCCGAGAACCGTCTGCGCGGATCCGACCGACGTAAGATCTCAAATATTAACCCGGAAACATTTGTGCGGATTCTCTCGATGGCTGCGAGCAGGCTCATGAATATTCCAAGCCCGGAGCGACGTTAAGAAGGGTCGGCTCATGCTTCATACGTATCCACATCCGATCTCTCGCATTTCGACGTCTGTCGAGCATTTTGAGGAGCCCATCTACTTCGTCGCTCGACTTTGAATTTTTGCTCTTTCATTATTAAACGATGTAGTTTCACGGAATATGCGGAAGCATTCCCCCATCGTTGCGAGTGAAAAAGGGAAAATAAGGGGGTTCACGAGAGGGACGATATCGACAATGCTGCATTCGTTGCATCCCGCTTGATAACCTCACGAGCGAGTCGTGGTGCAACATTGAGGATGTTCATATACGATTTATACACGACGGATATTATTATCGAGAGCTACACGTAAATAAATCCGCCGTCCTATTGACGGAATGGTTTTCGTGAAAATTGATATCGTAAGCGTGCATTGCAATTTGTCGAATATATCTTCGGAACAGAATCCACGAATAAACAGGTAAATAAATAATTTCGTGGAACATTGGGGATTTGATTACGCTCGTATTCCCCGTGGGAGGTATGTCAGAAAGAACGAGCAAACATCATTAACTTTTCACCTCACAGTAGAATCCTACAATACAATCAATATGCAATATCCTTTTATTCGACGAAAATGTATTGTAACGAAATTATTTTTATTTCCCGTCGTTACTTGATCTTTCTGTCGTGAATGAGATTACTTAATTTCGTTGTAGCTTACAAGAATGTAGATTTTTCTCGAACGTTTGCTCTCGTAATTATATTGTACAATAGAAACGTAATACAGTCTAGAATAAGGTTATCAGACTTTTCTTTTAACTGAATCCGAGAACAAGTTTCAAACCTTTTGCAAAATATGCTGGCACATGAGAAAAAATAAGCCATACCTAAAACTAGAATTGTTTTATATAATGTTTTCAATATTTGCCGTTTTTTAAATTAATTCAATAATACACAAAAACTGCAACACTTATTTTGCTTAGAAATTTAATTATATTTTTCTAAAATGTAAATCTTTTTAAATTTATCTCCAACTTGATTGCAAATTGATCGCAGCTCATGGATGAAAGGATTGAAGTTACAAAGTTTTTTCTTCTTTCTTGTTCGAGACTGTCTGATAATATCTCTCTTTTTTTCCTCAATATATTTATCTTTTTCTCGTATTCCTCATTTGTTTTATATAATTTGACAAAACATTTTTCTTTAAATTTATTTAAAATTTATTTAAAAGATAAAAATAAAATGAAATTAGTTATTTAGAAAGATGAAAAAATACATTAAGTTATTTCTTAAATATATACCTTTTAATAAAAATTACGAGCAGTTATATCCAACTTTAAAATTGTAACTGCAACCCTTTGATCTATTAGCACTTGAATGTTATATATTTTTATGACATTAAACTTTACATCTCATTAAATTTTTCTAAATCCGCGAAATACATGTCTGGATTTTCCTCGGGATTTTCCTTTATTTAAAAGTTAAGGCTTTAATTTCTTCTTTCTAACGTCACTTTACAATGTAATTAAAGTTTGAAGTAGTTTTAAAGAAAGATGTTAAATAAATTTTGCAATTGAGAACTTGCAGTTATACGCAGGGAAGGACACAGATTTATCTCGCAGAATGCATCGCTAAAATGCTTCGGATTGGGAATTAATTCTAAACGTTCGTTAGGCGAGTCTGGCTTCACGCATTCATCCCTATCCGCCGGCTGACGCTGTCGCCGCAGACCGGAACCGAACCGGAGTTTCGAATTCTGATCTTCTCCTTCCCCGTCCCTCTCTCTCTCTCTCTCTCTCTCTCTCTCTCTCTCTCTCTCTCTCTCTCTCTCTCTCTCTCTCTCTCTCTCTCTCTCTCTCTCTCTCTCTCTCTCTCTCTCTCTCTCTCTCTCTCTCTCTCTCTCTCTCTCTCTCTCTCTCTCTCTCTCTCTCTCTCTCTCTCTCTCTCTCTCTCTCTCTCTCTCTCTCTCTCTCTCTCTCTCTCTCTCTCTCTCTCTCTCTCTCTCTCTCTCTCTCTCTCTCTCTCTCTCTCTCTCTCTCTCTCTCTCTCTCTCTCTCTCTCTCTCTCTCTCTCTCTCTCTCTCTCTCTCTCTCTCTCTCTCTCTCTCTCTCTCTCTCTCTCTCTCTCTCTCTCTCTCTCTCTCTCTCTCTCTCTCTCTCTCTCTCTCTCTCTCTCTCTCTCTCTCTCTCTCTCTCTCTCCGTATTCGTCGAAGCAACGCAGCTAACATCAGCGCGCGCATACATCCGGCCCCGACACGCGGCCGAACTTCCGAGCCGAAAGTTACTCCGCGGCTCTCTCGCAGTCCAATAGACAGTCGTCGATTCAATTACCGCCGATTCGGCGGGTTAGCCACGTTTTAATGAAGCGCGGTTTGTTAGCCAGCCTGAGCGGAGCCGGGACCGGGAAGGACTGCCTTCCTCGCAGGACTTTGCCAGCCGGAACGCGGCTGTCGAACTGACGGTGCTGAAGTCCTGTGCGCGCGCGTCACGGTGCTGGTCAAAACTTAACGTAAGCTATTGACGATGGTCGACTTTGAATTCCGCACGATGCTCACTGAAGCGGACCAGTTCAATCATTGTGGAAACTTGACCTGAGCGAACGTTATTTATTTGAGATAATTTTATTTGATTTAAAATGTGCATTACACTTAGAACGTTTCAACTTAACATTAATTATGGTGATTGACGTAGATTTATAAATTATGATCATTCATAATGAATATTAAATTCAATCCTTTACCTCTGGAATGTATTAAAATAAAATAATTTTAGATTAGATTAGACAGAAAGATTAGTAAATCGATATTTAAATTAAAATAAAATATTTCAATAAAATTTGAGAAATAATAAAATGATAAAATGACCGAAGGAAGAATCAAAATATAGTAGATGTAATTTATTCGGAATCTTCTTCAACTAAGTAATTCGTTATTTG
Source organism: Solenopsis fugax (assembly GCA_003595255.1). Classification (NCBI taxonomy): domain Eukaryota; kingdom Metazoa; phylum Arthropoda; class Insecta; order Hymenoptera; family Formicidae; genus Solenopsis; species Solenopsis fugax. Next base: position 22,925 of record QKQZ01008805.1, on the reverse strand, counting down.
TAAAAGAGAATCGTTAGTCACTTAAATATAAATATCTAAATTTAATATATTTAAAATAAAGATGCAGTTTGGGGAAACTTGTAAATGTATGTAAATTCATCTCGGAAACATTTAGCGATAATGGGATCTCGATTATATTGTTTAAAATAAAAACTTTTAATAGAACTAAAAGTTTCTGCCATAAATGTATCTGTGGTAAGAATCCTCTTTCTCTTTTTTTCTGAAGTTTCAATACGTGCAAATCGCTTTCAATTCGATCATCAACGGCACCGCGTGACGATAAAGTAAAAGGGTCGTGACGTACCCTCGCGATACCGGCAAGCCGCTAACGAGACCTTTCGATGTCACGAGGGTTGCGCGCGTGTAAGAAGGTCGAACGTCTGTTAACCGTAATACCCAGAGAAGCCTGCGGCGAGTCATTTACAAAAGTGGGCTGAATAATTTCGTTAGAGCCACTCTGGTCGGCTTGACTAGCTGGTTGGCAGGCTGGCTGTGTTCGTGACCCGCGCCGTTGCCATTATTCAAATGGGAGATTAAGCGAACTCCTCGACTTTGAGTTTAATCTTACTCTCTTTTCGCGGCGGCCTACGTTTGGCGCAACACTTTTTTATATAATTTGTTCGTACCGCGAGGGCGCCATCCCCGGCGCGGCGTCGCATTTTATTCCCTTTCCCCCTCGCTACCGCGCGCGTTTGTCCAGACTTAAACAGCACCGTTCCGTCCCCTTTGACAATCGCGTTTACGCGCGTCTTCCCCCAGTGTACTCGGCGCACGATAAATTACACTTATTCCTTCGCTCCTTTCATCTCGACCTTCGGCCCCGTTCTTCAAATCGATTCCCGTCTCGCTCTGCTATCTGTACACCTTTGCTTATTCCGCACTTTATCGCGAGATATAATTAACGACGTTAATTTAGTTCCATCTCACAGGGGACTTTTCCTCTTCCGACATAATGAAATCTCAAGTTCCCACCGGTCCCTCTCGTCTTTTTTTTTGCCGGAGCAAAATTTTTTCTCGCCCTTATCGAATTCAGAAGCACATAACAACCTCTTTTAGAGGCTGGATTTGAGGACGTTCTTGTCAATAACTAAGCTGATATTAAAGGGATATTTCTTGCTTGTTACACTGCGCAATAAATGAAAGAGTGCACATTGTGTTTCGTATTTCTTTAGATCTTTTTGAAGTAGATTTGTTCTTAAAAATAACAAGACGTAAATAACTTCTGAATGGTAAACATCTTACATCGAAAGCTGCAATTAAATTGTCGCTACAAAGAAATCGATTCCAGATTCAAGAAATCTGTAAATCAAAGAGAAATACGAAAGAAACACTTTGCGTAACTTAAATATTTATATTTTTCTATTACATATAAATATCTTTAGAAAATTTTCTACTTATATTTTCCATAAAATACATATATTTCTTTCACAATATTATCTTTAACAGTTCAAAGTCTAAGCTTCAAGCTTTATTATTTCCTACATAAAGAAGGATATTACGAAAAACTGTTTTTGCTGTGCTCGAGTTAAGTAAAACAGACATCATTTCTTACAGTTTTGAGACGAGTAATCCGATAATGTTAATTAAAAATACGTCGTATGATAGAATCGCATAAAAAAATTGAAATTTAAAAAAATGCGTGACGTCGCCGTGCTACACCAAAAAAATTATATTCTTGAAATAAGAGGACTATCTATTTTGCAAGTCCTTTTAACACATTATTAAATGGATAAGAACATATTTTTTTCTAGAATATCCTTTGCAACTAACAATAAGAATATATGTATATATTCTTTCTAATTTTGACAGTCTAAGAGATGTTAAATTATAACGATATAAATGTTGCAAATTATGAAACATGCAGACCATATTTCATAATATTTGCAACATTTATATTGTTATAATTTAACAACTCTTATGTAGTATTTAATGCCTTAATCGTGATATTTAAATAATAAATGAGATGGTAATAAAAAGTGTCTTGAAAAGCCTAATCTCAGACAACATGCATGTTTTAAAGATCAGTATTTAAAATTTTTATTAATTATTTTTTTATTTAATCTTCACAATATTAGCGGAAAACAGAATGTTCCAATAAGAGTCAATGTTTTAAAACTGCATTTTCTTTTATTTTTTCTTTTGTGGAAAAATAGTCCTAGAATAAATCCTGTAATAGCTCACTTTCGTTATGTTTATAAAAATTAAGAATATCTGCTACTAATCTTATCATTTAGAAGAATTCCCTCTGAAGTTAAAAAAATTCTTTTCACGCCTATTTTAAAAGACTACTATAAAAATAAAGAAATTCTTAAGTTAAAAATACAATTTTGTCAGTGTATATGTACTGATAATACACAGTGTGATACATCATGTTTTGATATTAAAAATATAGAATATCTTATAAAAATACTATATTTATTAGCGAAAATATTAGACACATGGGTCATACGCTTGCACGAACGTGTTCGAGACGGCTTCCTCCATCCATCGGACTGCCATGCAAGCATACGAAAATTTTTCATTGGTCTTGATATTTTCGCTATTAAATATAGCATTTTTATAAGAAACTTTATACTTTTAATGTCAAAATATAATGCATCACCATCGATACGTATTTCTGGTGAAAATTTTTCTCATAATTTTTAAACGAATTGGAATATTTTTCAGAAATACTCAGAATGTTTACATCTTCTCTTAGAATTTTTCGTACATGTGAATTCTGAAATATTCTGAAATTTCTCATCCCGTAATTTCTAAAAAGTACTTTTAATTTTTTTACATTTTATAACATTTCATCAGAAAAAATTTATAAAACAAAAAATCTTAAAAATCCTTGGATTTTTCCTAATTAACATGTATAAAACATTTTGAGGAAAGATGTAACTTTTCCGAGTATTTCTGAAAAGTGTTCAATTCATATAAAAAAATTGGAGAATGTTATAAAATTATACAAATTCTGAAAAATTATATGAAAAATTTTCACGAGGAATAGCACAGCGTCTCGCGAATATGTAACTATGGTGCCACACGTTTCCCTTATTTAAATTCAATTTTTTTTATGTGTTGTAATTAGCGCCGTCGAATTCCTCGTCTCAAAGATTATTAGAAATGATGTCTATTTTACTTTCCTCGAGTATAGCAAAACAGGCCTCTCTTTTCGCAATCTTCCCTTCTTTGCCTCTCATCACTTATCCCATATCAACTCACCCCAAATCTCGACCTACGATCTGTATTTATTTGTCCGCCGATCCATCCGGGACGATTCGTCGTCCCTGTCGCCCCGTGTCCTTTGCACTTTGCGATGGAGGACATCGTTGTCCCCTCGACTCGACCCTCTCACGGTAGTTTACGGTCTCCGGGGTGAGTTTAACGACTCGCATGTCGATCTCACCATAGAGCCGCCTCTTGTCTCGCTTCTCGACTACCCACACTTGGAGAAGCCCTTCCTCGGTCATTAGTCCACCCGACTGGAGATTTGAATCGCAAAAAGCGCGATACGCGGGACCACGTTGTGTTTTACTCGCGCGGCACGTGCGAGCGTTACACGTCGGCGAATTAATCCACGTCGCCATGATCCCGAGATTAACCCCTTGAGACCTGGGCTATATTTTTTACCAGACTCGCGTAAAAATTGTTTCAATATATTTAGGTCGCGGAATACAAGATGGTTCAGAGCTATCTCTACCCTTTTTACTTTTTAAAATATGATAAATGATTTCGTTTTCTCTTCTGCAATTTAAAATTATTGATTTTATATTAGAATTTTTTGATGTCTTGGTTTATCAAGTGCATATCGAATTTTAAAAGAGACCAGTAACTTTGAAGCTTTTTATTTAAAAAATTTGACTCTTCCTCTCCAATTGATTATTTATGTGAGAATTGTAACTTTAAGGATGTACGTGTCATATCTCCAAACATTATCAAAATTTCATAAAATATTCTAATATTACGTTTGAGTATCTGTGTAAAATTAAAAAAAAAACATTCTTAAGTCAAAACTTTTGGATCGAAAATAAACAAAATTAATCTAACAACATGTTTATACCTACGAAAATATATCAAAATAATTCTCTGTTCGCTCGTCACATCGAAATGTATACTTAAATAACCAATATTCCACACGCGACGTAAACACTAATTCACGTTCAAACATAACTTTGATGAAACGCTGAATCAATTATACATATTAACAGTATTATTCATACGATAAGCACCCATTCGACACGCAATTTTCGCTCGCAGTAAAAGCTGCGAAAGTTATTCCAGGTCGAAAAGAAGTTCGATCGACTTACATCCCGCGCAAAGGAAGAAGAGAGTCTATCCGATAATTTTAAATGCCGGACGCACGCGCGCTTGCCATACGTGCCCCGGTTCCGCGATCAGTCGGTCTCGCCGTTTCGTGAGGAGCGGGCGGAGATCTCCTCGTGGCGACGTCCTGGGGGCCACGTCCCGGGAGAAATCTTATCGGATATCTATGCCAAGGTGCCTACCAACGTCTGCCGCTGAATGAATCCCCGGAGTGGCGGCGGTGGCGGCGACGGTGGAGGAGAAGGAAAGGGTAGCTTCGACTTCTTCCGCGCGGCTCGAAACTCTTGGGAGACTCCCCGATCGTCCCAACTTCCTGGGGAAACCCCGTCGCGACAGAATCACCCCTTCCACCCTTCTCGCTCCTCACGAGATCTCGAGGCGCAATCTTGGATTAAGGTTCTCCACTTGCATGCACGTGTATCCTCTCGCGCTACTTTCAATTCACACGTGTTCGCGTGCATAGCGCCGGAGCTCGGAACACTCGCACATCGCACGTCACACACAAGCTGTCCTGGAAGTCGTCTCTTTGGCCGACAAAGAGTTTCTTCGGCGAATGCGAAATAGATATGTCTTCGTGAGTTCTATTGGAATATTTATTCTCAACGGTATTTAATATCTGATAGCAAATACCGTTGATATTAAATACTTCTGACAGATATGACTGGTTTATATCAAATTTCAGCTGCGAAAATATACACTTTTCGAACGTCGATAAAACAAGACTGACTTCAGGATCCCCTTAATCATCAGGCAATATGAACGTTTTAAGATTCTACTCTTCTATATTTGACGAAAACATCCGGTTACTTTACTCATATCTGAGTTAACTTGATTAAATCAGTTTGATTAAATAAAGTTAACTCAGATACGAGTAAAGCAACCAGATGTTTTCGTCAAATATAGAAGAGTAGAATCTTAAAACGTTCATATTGCCTGACGATTAAGGGGATCCTGAAGTCAGTCTTGTTTTACCGATAGACGTTCGAAAAGTGTGTATATTTTTGGAATGTTACAAATGTTCGAGGAATGTTTCATTAAAAGTGTTCTATGTTTTCAGAATGTTGCAAATGTTCAAAGGGGGGTTTGTAAAACACCTTGTCTATCGAACAATCGTGAACTACTCATAAACAATTCCACTTAAATTTCCATCTTATAACACTTCAATAAATGTTTTAAAACTCCAATTAAACTGCTCCAAAGCAACACTCACGCAAACATCGTATAAAAATACTATTTTCGCCAGGATCTCGAACTGTGTGCCGTTACTTTCGGTTTCAAACGCGGCTTTTTTAAATAGAACCAAAACTGCAATATCACGAAATTAAATTGAAATAATATTACTGATGCCAACAGGCATCTCTACAAATCCCCGAAAACTGCAAAGAATTTGTTGCGAAAAATATTACGTCGGCCGGGATATAATATCTAAATATATTTCTCTACCGGTATGATTATTATATGCGTTTCCTGCAACTTTTTTATATGCATACACACACACGTTGCGCACGAGCGATTAAATGCAATGCCAATGGACAGATTGCTTGTTATTAAACGCAATTGGTTTTCGAGCTCGTTATTAAAGTGCGCGAGTATGATTTTCTCTTCGGACAACAATTTTAAATTCAAGTTGGCCCAACGCTCGTAAAGGATGATTGGTTTGAAAACGTTTTGAAATATCGTCATACCGACGAAATGGAAATATACCGGCGCTGATTCGGAAAGTAAATAAAAGTATCGCATTGCGGCGCCGCTAATTGCAATTTCTCGAGCGCGCAAATTATCATGGCGCGGCAAAACTGCGTAATTATCGTCGTGTGATATTTAGACTGCTGCGAGAAATATCGGTGAATAATCGCGATACCGTTGATCCGCTATCTCTTGCGATATCACGAAATTTCTTCGTGCATAGCCTGCGGGAGAAGAGATCGAATTCCCAAACTGTTTGCCGCTGGTTACTCGTTAATTGGATGATCTCCTTTAACGGACTGCATTGATCCGTTTCCGCGAGAAACTTATTTGTGGTAAAAGAAGTCAAGGAGACGTTGAGAATAGCTTGTGTTACACAGAGAGAAAAAATTGTAGTAGTGGCAATTATAAGGGGACAGCCATACAAATTGTTAATATAATTATAATATATAGTTAAGTGAACTATATTATAGTTATTACAACTAAATTAATGGTTAAGAGAACTAATAAAAAATAGTTGTAGTATACTATATAATAAAGTAATTACAACTATTTTTTATTAGTTTTCTTAACCATAAACTTAGTTGCAATAACTATAATATAGTTCACTTAACTATATATTATAATTATATTAACAAAATTTGTATGGCTGTCGCCTTATAGTTGTCTCCACTACAATTTTTTCTCTCAGTGTACAATTTTGGAATATTCTATAATGTGCATGTAGAACTATATCAAACTTGGGGAAAAATTTTTCTTTTTACCTCCTATAGTTTTTTTTTCCAGTGCAACATTGAGAGTAGATATAACCCCGAGGTTTCCACGTGTATACTCAAATAAAAGCACGAAAGGTAAATATGTTAGAATTTATTTTTGATATTATTTTTCTTTACTAAAATATATATGTAGAGACGAAACTCGATACAGTCAGAGAAAACATGTTACACCGTGTCCCAGATTTGTATTGATATTACTGAAAATATCTATCGTGTGTGCAAAACGCGTAAATGAATGTATTTTTTGCTTCGAAATTGGATTGAAAATATTAAAAGTTGCAATACTTTTGCTTTTTACCTGGAAATACAAGGTGAGTCGCAAAGTGACCGTGTTCTAAATTCAGCGCCGAGAAAAAAAATTCGGAGGGAACGCGAGTTTGTCTTCCGCATTTCTCGTCACGTGAAAATGACGGATCGGCCGAGGGCTCTCGAGTTAAATGCGACGCAGTGCCGCGGACGAGTGATCGCAGTGCCGAGGAAGCAATGCACGGTCGTTCGGGGGTCGGGGTATTGGCCGTGCTGGGACTCATCGCAGTTAACTGTCCGCGGCGACGGGGACGGATGGCGCGTGAGTTAACTCGATGAGACGAGGGACACGCGGTTCGGTAACGTATGCACCCATCCGGCTTCCTGACGATGCGTTACCGTCGCTTCTTGCACCACCCGGTCCGCGCCAGCGTATATCAGTGCTCCTTTCGCCCAACGACAATGGCCACCGAGCCGCCATCCCGCTGACGACCGTCTCCGACGAGCGTAGAGATTGAAATTGGTATAATTTCGGTGAGCCCGGATTTCGATGCTGCGAAATGATCTCTGTAATAGATCCCATAAATGTAGAGGGTCGGTTAAGGCGTTAGGTAATTGATTCCTTTGTTAAACGAACAATATTATTTTTACTAATCTTTATTTTATATTCTTTGCTAAAAGAAATGGCAATACATCTCCATTATACACAGATTAGGATGTTGGACATTTCGAAAAATGTAAAGTGTGCCATGAGAAACTTTAAAATAAGAATCAATGAATTTTAGTTTCTGTTTTAATTTATAACTATGTAAAATAGTAAAATGTAATATAAATTAATTGTATGATAATACAATCACGTTCTTCTGTGTGATTACAGAAATAAACAGGATGTTTTGGCTATATGTATAATACGAGTTAAAAGTTATCGAAATTTAAAAACTGAAGGCTTTTCTAGACTTGTTCTTTTTTTTTCCTAATCAACAAAAATTTTTGGTCGTGATTGCATTGAAATTAGCTGCAAAGAAGAAAACAATGAAAAATTTGATTTATAATAATTTTTGCTGCAAAAATTACTATTTTTTGCTGCAGTTTTAAATAAATAACTTTTAAACGAATAAGTGGATCTAAATAAATTTTTGCACGAATATTTATTCGAGTTTTATTAATATCTATATATAAAAATTTGGATTTAATCATGGATTTAACTAATAATGCTACATCAAATTTGCAAATGAGTATTACAAAACACAATTTTACATTTTTTAAGAATTAAGAGTGAACAAAAAATTAAATAACTTTTAAATCAATAAGTGATTTGTGCTCAAATTTTACACAGACGCTCAAACATAATAAAATATTCTAAATTGAAAATTTTTATATTTTTGGTAATGTTTGGAGATGTGATCCATATGTCCTTGCAGAAATCATCTATCTGAGCCATTGGTGACATTACAAAAACGAGATAATCAATATTGTATGTAACATTTATTTATAACGAACCGAATAGTTTAGATATTTTTCATATTATCGAAAATTGATCTCATTGAAATTACATTACGAGCCTTACCCCTGTCGCGTACATATAGCGACCGTGTAGAAATTACGAATGACATCGATATATCGTACGGATATTGCGGTCGCCTGCACTTCTGCACGAAACTGTATTTTTATCAGGATGTACCCATGAGAAATAATATATACGATTTTAATAGCTCGAACTTTCAACCGATCGTAAAATGCATTCTTGATTGGAGACTTCTACAAATACATTTTCCACAAAGTAAAATATCGACAGGCCAGAAACGAGTAATAAAATTGAAAATAACAAAACATTCTAATTTTAAAACTAACTTTTAGAGCCAACCGCATAACTCGGGTTATTAAAAAATCTATTAAATCTTATCTCATTTAAATATTATTATACTAAATGAAGCTATCTGACACACACATACATGCGCGCGCGCGCGCGCGCACATGCATATTTATGACAAAAATTTTTATTTGCAGAATTTAAAAATAAATTGCCCGAAGTCAAAGATTATTAATCATTGCCACTGAAAATGATGCATACATATGATATTTCTGCTATAATTCGGTCGAGCTATAATTTATCGTTCCGGAAGCACAATTATCCCTCTGGTCGATTCATTTAATGATTAAATATTAAACGACTAAATATCGAACCACAATCCGCCCGGTCGCAATTAACGAATTAATTAATTCGTGCTATATTTGCTTTTTAATGTTGCTCCAATTTTCAACTCACTTTCTTGCATAACACGTAGTAGTGCTTCTCGTGCTTTTAATCAACTTTACCGTATATGCCGGCTGCGCGCGTATATTGCCATTAAATATTACCGTCAAATTATATGTCAGAGATAAAATTCGATATGTATTACGTACAAATTATCTGCGAGGCACTTTGTCGCGATTTCCTCAAGTGTGAAATTGTCACGGAATGAATATCTGAGCTTTTCACTGTGGAACCATCTCTCGAAATATTCTGAAGAAAAAGAGAAGGGAGGAAGGGGGATACGAGAGGCGCTCTGTAAGGGGACAGCAAATTCCCGAGTTTGAAGTTTCTTGCAAATCAGGTCCTCCGTAGTCGGCGGTTGCCGGATTTTCTGGGACAGTCTGTCTACGATCCGGAAGAGCAAGAAAGAAAAGCCGGAGAAAAGCTGGAAGTTAGAAATAAATGCAAAGAGCAGTCGCTATTTCTTTTATTCCGCCCTTTCAAGGCGCCTCTTGCGCGAGCGACGTAAAGCTAAATAAAGACTACGGGAGACGACACAACGATAATCGACAATGAATGTTAATAGAGTTTTTAATTTTTAGAGAGCGTTGAAATCAAGCAAAGAAAGTTTCCATATTTTTTTTTATTACGTCACTCTTTATTATTTATACTCAATCTATTATTTAGTAATATCAGCTTGAGATTATTATTTGTGTGTTTCAGCGAGCCAAGATTTGTCTTAGATATAACTTGTATATTTAAAGTTAACTGCAATATTGATAAAATGTGAACTCTCTTCGTCTACCCTCGCTTTAAGCTCCTCAAACATCTTTAAATGAGGGTTGCTTTTATTTTTCTTTTATACCCTTTAAACATTGCATTACTTTTGCGAGTCATCCCCTGCGTTCCGAGAAACGTGGCGGGCACCCGTGCACCCGTGAAGTGAGTACATGAAACCGTTTTTATTCTCAGATCACGTCCCAAATCATTTGCGATTTCATAGTTTTCGGCGGGCTCGTACTTCGTGCCAGGAAAGAGCTTCGAGTTACGAAGTTATAAAGAGAGCGGGATCACCGGGGCGGTTTCATTTCGGTCGAAACGGATGCGCGACGCGTCGCCACGGGGGGAAAGCTAATTAAAACAGAGTGAGATAATTTCGCGGCGCTCCGAAAATATACGTCGCTCTCTCGTTCGGGAGATGTACCGTCGCGCCGACTAGCTATTTCGGAAAAAAAAAAGGACTACACTCTCGCGTATTTTTCTTGCGGCTGTACACGTCTTTTGTTGTGTTATCATTAAACTTGCAATCGCGCGCGCCGCGCCTTTTCTTCTTGGCGGGCCCTGCCGTCCTCCCCCGTCCGCTTCGTGCCCCGTCTCTTCGAGACCTTAAATAGAATAAAAGTGGCAGGAGAAAAGCAGGTAGGGATAAACAGGGCCGAGGAGAGACGCGCGCCGCCCTGAGATACGGCGCGTCGCCTTTCACCCTTTCTTTTCTTGCCGGCCGCTCGGCTGGGAAAGAAAGGGACGGGGAGAAAAACGACGAAAAAGTGCATGCATTCTTTGGTTGCTTCCGCTTCTTCGCGCTTCGGTCGTGGCGCGCAGCAGCAAGCTGACGAAGGGTAGATGCCACGGAACAATACGGTGGCGAATGCAACGCAACGCATCGTTGCTCCTCTTCTCGTTACTTCCTTCGCGAATGCCTCACTTCTTCACCTTTCTCCACTGCAATCGTTTTCATATTGAAGTATTTTTTCTCTCGCAGCTTTGCCCCCTTCGTTAAAATTTATTTTCCGTAGCGATAACTAGGTGGCTCACATATTATATTAATATAATAGGGGAAAATTGCTGATTGCGTATCTATTCAATATTTTACATTTTTACTTCATATAAATAACATTTCGTGACAAAAATAAAAAGTATATAAGAAATGATTAATACAGACAAAAATTTAACGAGTTTTATTCTATTTTGTGCATGCTGTCAGCATTTGAAAAAATTAGGCATATCTGATGTAAATTTTTCATCAACTTATATAATTGATAATAACGTAATTAAGTAATTTTATTTTAAATTGTTATATTTTCATAAAAGAAGAGTTGTAGAATATTTCACATTCATTGTGTATATATATTTACGATTATTATAAAAATTAAATCGATATCTTATAAACTCATCAAGTTTCCTAATTCATACCACCACAAATTTTATTATTAAGAAATGATACTAATGTAAGATTGAAAAGTGATAATAATAAAACTAAAATAATGGCTATGGATATGAATAAAAATATGCCAATTACAAAAATAAATTCAAGCCAGATTTATTTCGGTATTTTTACCTTTTCATTACTGTTATTTTTTAATTATTGAATATTCGATCGATTTTTCGATAAATTAATAATAAAATAAATATTAATTAATGGTTCCTTATATTCTCAATTATTTTAATTGATAATTATTTTAATTGATAATTGTTTAATTGTTGCGCACCAACTACCGTGTATTCTCATTAAAGCCCTATTAAAGTTCTATTTTTGACAATTTCGAAAGTCCAACATGTTTATTATTTTTTAATTAATAAATTTGATATGTTCAAAGATGATACAATTTAAGAGACCACAGGTGCGCTTTGGGCAACCGGTTTTCTAAATCACACCTTTCGCAGTACGTGAAAAATACAGAAAAGATTTGTAACATAATAATTTGTTATTACTAAAAGGTTTAACATGTAATAATAATTGACTGACAGAAAAACATCGCTACAATTTCGAATTTTGATTTACATCCAAAACAGCACCAAATGCGAGATATAATAAAAAATAACTTAAGTGGTACTCATTCGGCAACTCTCCCCTATCTCTCGCTTCTTTTTTACAACACTTGATATACCTGTCTTGAGCATCACAATATCTCTGAGGATATGTTGTTTACGATATTTTTCATATCAGCTGTTCGAGTATTTACTCGATTGAAAGAAGCGTTTGCTGTTTTCGTTTTCATCCTTCCATTTTTCATATACTTGGACAATATTCCGCGTGTCTCTTTCTTGCCGATATTCGCCGATTCAATCGAGCGATCTTCTCTGCCTCTCTCTCTCTCTTTCTTTATTCCTCCTTCAACTATATCCAGTTGTTCCTCGTAGTTTTCATTTGACCGTTTCTGCCATCCGAATCCGCCTCCGCTCCGCTCTCGCATTTCTCGCCGTCACGCGGCCGGCTCTCTCTTCTTTGCTCTTCGTTCGCTCCGCGTTCGCACGTGACGCCGTTGCTGTTTGCCGAACTCGTGCATTCGCGTTTTCCTTACGGGTCACCGAGCATTCGATAGAGCCTGGTTGAACCGTACCCTCCGGTCGGCCGAGCTTACCACCCGCACACCCTTTCCTCTATTCCGCCCTCGCTCTTCTCCCGGTTTCTATCAACTAGTCGATTCTCCGATAGCTGCCCCAATCGCGAACGCCACCGACATACCCCTGTTCCACTCATCCCCGCGTCGTCCCACGAGAATTGAAAATCAATTTAGGAAAACGGTAATAAACGGACGCCAGAGCGTACGGTCTATGCTCCCGGCGCACGCGGTTCCGCATCGTGCCGTTTGCGGAAATCGTGCGGCTTTCGAGTGACCGCTCCCGAGCGAGCCGACAGCTCCGAGAAGTGCGCTTTCGATTTTCCCTGGAAACTTTCTCTGCCTCACGTTAGAGAGAGTTTGTGAGATAATTAATTCGAGACTCGCTGAATCAAAGGTTGGAGCGGCAAGCCGCATTCGTTCAGCTTGATTTGGTTCAATATTTTTTCATCGGTATAAAATATATTTCTGGAGAGATTGTAATAGTAAAGCCCCCTTTATACACGATTTATAATTTGCGACAGAATTCGAGACAGAACATAACCAGTGTCATATTTTTTAATAATCTTATTATGCCAAAGAAAGAAACTGTTGAATATTATGTACATAATTTTAAATGGAATTATGGTTCGTATAATACAATAATTTTTCTCATATATAATTTTATTCGTAATTTAATATAAAATTATAAATAGAATTCTGTTGCAAATTATAGATTCTATAAAGTGAGCTTAATATATTAAATAAGTCAATTATTTATATTGTTTATATTGAAATTATGTAGTGTCATAAATAAAAAATTAATTTAAATCATTTATTTAAGAACGCATAATATAATATTTAAGAGATTGTTAGAAAGATTTAAAACATACAATTTTATTCAAAATTTCTCACCTTGATTATTCTTGAATTATACAATGCTTTTTTTCTATTCCAGACATAGAATAGTCTGGTGAGTGCTATGTAAAGGGAAAGTGTTACAAAAATAACGACACGATCTGTTAAAAATGTATTAAGGACTCAGCTCGCGGGCTAAGGCTTCATTAATTTTAATGCGATGGAACTTCCACAGAAAGAATTTCTAGATTCAATACTATTACTCTTCTATGTATTATAAAATAAGATTGATGTAGGGGACACATAATTATTGTTGGGAGAAGAATATTTTAGTCTTAATGGAAAAATTCTTAAATTTAAAATACAATAATCTTGACGTTGTCCCATTAATTTGTTTAGACAAATTTAGATTAGACAATGAAAATGTGTGACCAAGCTCATAATATTCTTTAACAACAGATTGATCTGAAGAATTTTTTCTTCAAATTAAACATAAAAACTAAGGCCCACAAGGAAGTTCGCTTCACGGATACTCGATAAAAATACCTCGTCTCACAGCGTAAAAGTTCGTAAGGACTCGCTTTAAGCAAAAACTATTGAGCTATCTGTAGATATATTTTTTTATTCTAAATATAAGAATATAAATAATTTGAAACTCATATCATTCTTAAATTAACAACGATAAAAATGGCAAATACGAGTACAGCGCGGTCAACAGTGCACAAAAAATAATAACAACAAAGTTAATTTGTCACATAAGACTTTAATAATTAAATAACTAATATTTAAATAACTATAATTTTAGTTATTAATTTAACAATTTCACGAGTCTTGATTATTGTATTATATTATTCTTATCTTAAGCTATTAAATCAATCTTATTTAATTCGATAGAGGAAAATAGGAATTATAGATCTCATCTAATATTTCTTTATTTTCGCACTATATAAAGTTACAATGAGATTAAGTATGTACACAGAGAAAAAAGTATATGGTATTTGTGATTATAATTGCATAGTTAAAAAATTATAGTTAGGAGGTCCATTTTTATAGTTATTAATGCTATATTGTTAGTCCTAACTTACTTATATGTATAGTTCTGCCAGCTATGAAAAAATTTTATTATAAATTATGATAATTACAACTACTAATATAGTAAAATATCAAGATATGTATGAAAATTGAAATAATCATTTTTATATTGTTAACGCAACTACAGTTATAGTGAATATAACCATTTTTCTTAACATTTGTTTACTGTATATGTGGTAATAATAACTAAAAATAAATGAAAGAAAAAATACACGGTTGTGTAGTACACAAAACCATCTAGATGGCCGCGATGGCGTTCTATTTCTCGTAAGAAAGAAAACACATAGAATGGAATAAAAGGCAAAGGCATTATGAGATTTTTCACCGATGTTCTAATAAAATAATTTTTTAAATAAATTCCCTTGAAGGGAATCAAGTGGAAGATATGTTTTGACAATTTTTCAGGCAGCTATTATTTGCATGGCTATAAAGTGTAATTTATTTTTATTATAACTATTATTTAAAATAACTATAATTTTATAGTTTGCACCGAAATAGTTTGCACTATAAATTATAATAAAATTATAGTAATTGCAATCATTCTCTTCTTTCAGTGTAACCATACACAATAGTTGCATTAACGCATATTATAGTTACAATGATCATAATTCATTCTTCAGACTATAATTTGTTGGTTAAAATAACTATAAATTTATAGTTGGCGCCGAAAATCACTATAAATTATAGTTAAATTATGGTAATTGCAACCATTCTCTTCTCTGAGTGTACGTACGTCGAGATTATTTTTCGAGTCTTGTTATCAGAAAATCCTTTCTGAGGGGATACATATCTTTCAGTTGAATGCCGGTATCCACTTAGCTCGTTCCTTCAGCGTCGGTCAGCCGGCATTACGCTCATTTGAATCGCCGTATTTAACCGAGCGTCTCGTGAAATGAGTGAAATACGAACACGCGGAAGACATATCCTCGCGCAGTATGTTATGGCCTTAAAACTCAAAGAGAGGATTTTCCGGGCGGATTCCTGCGGCACACTTCCCAGCCCTCCCACTTCGGACCACTTCGCCGCGTAATCCCCTGAATGGCCTCCGAGATAGTAACCGGAGAATATCCTTTTTCCCCGCTCGTACGAGCGAGCGGCCGCTCGTACGAGCCTCCGTTTGCACTTTTGAGTAAGGAGAAATTCTTTGAGCGAGAGGAAACTGCGGGAAAGAGCTTTACGGATTGCCGTCGCGCGCTGCCCGGCACCGGGTGTGTAAAATATGGATATAACGTCCGGGATAATTTGCGTTCTCGCGCGAACGCAGCGCTCGCCGTTATGTTATCTCTTAGCGATGACTCTTGAAAAATCAGCTCAGCGTTGTCCCTCGATTCAGTAATCTAATGCGAGAAGGAAACAAGAATGCCAAAAGAATATTTAATAGAAAGTTATCGCTAATATATTCTGTTTAACGTCCTCAAATCAATTTTCATCCACTTAAATAAACTCCGATAAAACTAATTAAATAAATAGGTACAATAATGACAAAAATGTTGTGCGTATAAAGCGATTTGTTAGCTAATACTGATCTAATGCTGAGATATGCTAACCATTAGTTAGATGTAAGACTTTTCGACATCTCTGCTATTTTATGCATCTTTTTTTTCTGATTGCGCTTCCTCCGGCTCCTCCTGAATTCTGAAAATACAATTTTTCCAGGGAGAGAAATAAAACGAGTTAATTGTGCTTTCTCTAGTCGGCTTCTTCAGTGGATAATTCGCGCTACTTTCTACGGCGGTTTTATGATTCATTTATGGGGGTCTCCTCTTTGTGCATTTCATCATCCGTTCCCTCCTCACGCCATCCGCGTGTCTGACGATTCGCCTCACCCAGCACAAAGACGAAAGCGCCAGAAGGATAAAATTGAAACAAAGCGTGACCGATCCAATTCCATCCCTAACAAAATTTTCACCCGCCTCCCTGGAAGCAAGACAAACGCCGCGTAAAAGCGCCGCCTCGGCTAAGGTTCGACAAATTGGAAATCATGGCTCGCATCGGATAAAGTTCGAAAATACTCGGTCTAACAAGATCGAAGAACATGCTTCTCGGATTTCATGAAGCAACGAGAACGTTTCACGGCTGCGTTTGTTTTTTATACCTTATTATATAAAATTGATCGTTCGGAATATTGAACAATTTTTGGGAGATACAAACCGAGTCTTAAATTAAATCAAAATTGTTTAAATGTAAACAAGGGTAATATAGATGATAGATATTAAAAAGAATTTCAGGCTTATGGACAGTCCTCTATCAGCTTTCAAGCGATTAATAAAATAAGAGGTTCGCTCGTTTTTTAAAAATGTAAGTGACATATGTAGGTCAAATGAACGGATATAAGTACGGATGCTACTTAAACATTTAAACAGCATTAAGTAAAATACATTGAATATTGCAAAAACTTTCTAAAACTTCGTTTTATTTTTAAATCCCTTAAATTTTGAGGGAAGAGATTAGATTCAGCTCATTATTAATGGATCGCAAAAGGTCCTTTTTTCAAATATTTATTACAGATTACGCGGGTAATCTAAGACGTTCTTTTAAGAAAGATCTCGTAAGAATTTTAAAAAAATCTAACTACACATGTGTGCGTTTGTGTATGTGTGTGCTGCACAACCAAGTACACTGAAAAAAAAGTCTGGTTATAACTACCAAATGTATAGTGAAATAGTATCAATTAAATATTTTGTCAATATAACCAAAAATAATTTTATTTTACTAAATGTTTAGTAAGTATTATCAAATCTGGTACAAGTTACTAAATATTTAGAAAAGTAAAATTATTCTTGGTTACATTGATATACCAAATATTTAATTGATACTATTTCACTATACATTTGGTAGTTATAATCAGTCTTTTTTTCAGCGTATATTAATTCTTTTCTATAAACAAGCCCATCTTTTCGAATAACAAAGGTAACAGTTGCGCTAATAAACGCGCAGCTAATAAAGACATCGCATAAGCATCAAGAGACAAATTAATTTTCTTCTATTCCATTCGCTTATCTTCTGGAAACTATGGCTTCGTCATCATTTATTTCTGCCGGTCTTGGCAGCAACGTCGGTAATCCGTCGCGTTTATCTTTGAGGCATAGGCGGTAATTCCGGGCCGGAATGGAGTCGATCTATTTCCGGTTGTCTCGCGTCTCCCACGCGATTTCGACCCTTCGGGGAAGGTACTTGGCCGGTTGCGGGAATTCCAGAGAAATTCTTGAATACCGCGACGGATCCATATAGCTCTGCGAGGGAGTAGCGAAGAGAAACAGCGAGCCGTGCCGAGGGGGTTGAGGCAGAATGCAGGGATGCTGGAGAGATCCTCAGGTGGAAAGAGAGGATCTGGAGTGCCCGGAGTGCCGGAGTGGAGTGGCTTGGAAATGTATAGGCTGCTCGGCGTAGAACCGACAGCAATTTTTAAACGCACGGAGGAGATATTTTTTACACGGAATGCATTAAGACAGATTACGCACCCGATGGGTGCTTGAAAGGACACCGCTGAATAAAATACTAAAATACTATGAGTGACCATCAATTTTTAATCTCTATATAGTTCTTTCATGAATTTTAAGCTCTTATTAACATATCCTACATAAATCCCAAAAATTTTTCCAATTTTAAATGTACATTTAAAGTTCGTTGAAAGTACGTATACCTCTTTGATATATTTTTTTCTGTGACCAACTCTATTGTCAAACGATACTATTTTCTGTATTACGTGTAGCTTTCACGTGTTACCGTATATTTGTACCGAATGCCTGTCTGGAAAGCTATCTACTTCTCAGGCAGATGAAGTTAGAGTTATCCTATATAGCCACGCGCCTCGTATACGCATCTATTTCGTGCAACAAAGTGCCGATGGCGTCCCCAAGGCGGGGTAACGTAACGTAACCCATCCTTTCTTCGCGACGCCTCTTTCCCACGAGTGCTTACTCACAGAGCACGTAGCATAACGTTTATTCGCCTTATGTAAATTCTCTGTAAATTGTCGGCTCGCACGAAGCCGTTTTGCCCGGCTTTAGTATTGCGATGATTCAACTTGCGGGCACGAGATCTGCGCGAAAACAAATTCACATCTGATAATGATACTATTATATTAACGTTGCTTCTTCAGCTAGAAGAGCGGCACATCGGTCGAGCGGCAGGCGGAATTTATAATCAAACATTTGTATTCGCGTACGAAAGTGTTTTTAGATTTACATTCCAATTTGCGCTCTGCAAATTTTCTTTGCTTATCTATCTCGCGTAGATACTCTATGTTCGCGAATTCGTCATTAGAGTTTAAATGAAGGAGCGATTAAATAAATTATACGAGTCAACTAACAGGGGAACCTCGCAAAATATCAGATTCTGATTTTAATGAAACTTTGTAATTTACATAAGGAGATGAATTTAGAAAATATCAGATACTGCTAAAAAAAAAAATAGTTTTAAGGAATGAAACCAGTTATAAATGAAACGATATTTAGCTTTTTTTATTCTTAAAGTTATACAAGATATTAAAAAATGTTTTATACCTAATTTTTTGTAATAAAATTATTTCAATAATTTTAATAAAATTATTGAAATGAAAACATCTGTAACAAATTCCATAAATGTTCTTTTAAAGTTTTTTTCTATTAAAATGAGCGTTTATGATATTACTGCGCTTCGAGATCCTTTATCTTCGCTACGAGTAGCTTTAAGGTGACGAAGACGCTTCGACGACTGTTGTGTCGTCGTTCACGTGGATTATGAAGATTATCCAAAGCTCTTGTTAAAGCACACGGTAATTAATCGCCAAGACAAATTGCTTATGCTGTCGTTAATGCGAACTATCGGGATTATCCGGAAGTTCTAGCTGACGCACGCGCGTTCTAATTAATTGCTGCAGCAAAAATCTTAGACAACAGCACCCCAGTGCACGACGTTATTACATGACAAAAGATCATTAAATACTTGCGGTACTTGCAACATTATAATACAAGCAAATTTATGTTGCCGATAATGACTAGTTAATGATTGCCGATAATGATTAAGGACAAAAATTAATACATAGTTCGCTATTTCTATGCACCGCGGAAAAAAATTTGTTGAAAAACTAAAATATCTAGTCCGATACGTTCAACTAAATATTGAGTTGGTTTAGTTAATTCTTGATTAAAAAATGTTAACGGTTGACAAGGATGAACTGTATCTTTTTGGTGCGATTAGATAATTATTGAATCAATCCAATGTTTAGTTGAACGTATTGGACTAAATATTTTAGTTTTTCAACACATTTTTTTAACTCAGTGTGTGAGTTATATTATACGTATATGGAAATTTACAGAGATTTGACCGCGAACATAAGCGACTAGTTAATATATTTCTTCTTCATGTATCGCAACTTTCTGTAAACTAAGAAGCTCTTGCATAAGAGTGCCTTAGTTTTTAGACACCTATGTTTACGAGATTTTCTTCATAGCGCCGTGGTAGATGCCAGCAACGAGCTCTACCTCGAGAATTTCTTCCAAGTATTTTATTTATGGACGGACCGGTGCAACATTTTCTAGTTCAACTATTCCGGAGATTCCACGGAAGTGAATACGCGTCTCCCATGAATAGATCTAATAATTTGATATGACACGACACACATATTTCAGATCGTATTTCATCTAAACTTAATAGAATAAACCATTTTTTACTTTAACCATTCGGATTTATTAGACATCTTCTTTGTCTTCAATCCAAAAGTATTTTTACACCTCAGCAGCGAAGAAATGAAGCTTAGTACAATAATATTGAGTATAAATTTATATAAATATTGAGCTCAAATAAATTATAAAACAGGTAATTTTCGAATTAAAAATTTCATTGTTCAAATTTTCTTATCTAATTCACTTCTTTTCTTAAATCTATTATCATAAACTTTTTTTATTTCAATTTAACTGTTGTGACATAATAAATTTATTCTGAAACTTTCAAAAATCCCTAAAAAGAAATACAACAAGTAAAACTAATCAAGAATTTAAAAATGCTGAGAAAAGATAATTTTAGTATTTTAAATATTGTTAAAAAAAATCGGGATTCTCAAAATTTTAGAATTCAACGATATCTTCTGGAAATCTGGATGAACCCGAGGATCTCGGAAATCCACGGAGCTGGGAATAACATTATTAACGGTGGCCTTATTAAATTAGAGTTAACAATTGTAATTGACGTGCCGCTCGCCCGTTCGCGCGCGTGGGCGCAGAAAGGGAAGCTCATTTCGCAAAATTGCGGAACTTGTTACGCGACGCGACATCCCGGCCCGAAATTATTCCCGCCCGGGCTCTTCTTCCCTCTCGGCAATAACTAATGAGCCGCCTGTCATCGAGAATAATCGATGCGTTCGCGTTATGCCGCCCGAAGACAGAGCGCTCGCGCGCGGCTCCGCGTCGATTTACGAGCCCGTGCTGGAGAGTGCGAGCGTGCATCGTCGACGAGAGAACGGCGAAGACGACGACGACGACGGACGGCCAGCCGGTGCATGTGCAGTCAGCCTCGCCCCCTTCGTGTGCAAACCTTTCGAGCGACTTACATTTCCGCGCACCGTTGTACCTTCAACACTGTCACGTTCATTCACACCCGCTCGTTCCTTCGTCAAAGACGACTGTCTCCTTCCTCTCTGTTCTTTTCCTTCTTTGATCCGCCGACGCCTTGTTCGTAATTCTCATCCAATTTACGTGCTGCGAAACCGTGAGGTTCATTACGGAGTTACCGCGTGATCTAGGTCGAATATGATTATAAGTTTCCGCGGATTGAAAAAAAAAAATGGTATCTGACTATCGAATTTTGCCTGACTGCGATTAAGATAAACGGCGAATTGGGAACAATTATGCTAAGGAAATAATAAAATTTCGTCGATAAAGAAAGAGAAAGAAAGAAGATTTTTTGAAATCCAATATTTCAATCGTTTGTCTACATTTTTGTATCAACGTGTGTGCATTCCTTGAAATCGGATACGCGTTCCATTTTAACAATCACGATAATACTACGTTTCATTAATTGCGTTCATTATCATTATTGATAACGTGAATCTATCTACAAGATAGCAAAAAGTATCGTATCGTGAAAACAAGACATTGGAATTACATGTGCTTATTTCTTATTTACATAATATGATTCTTTTAATTATTTTGCATACAAAAGTACTAAGGAAGAAAAAATTTACTTGCATACTTCGACATAAAGTAGAAAATATCTCGTAAATATTGATTTTTCAATAACTCTATCTTAATACTTTTATATGCAGAATAATTAGAGAAATCATATTATTTAAAAAAATCATGTAATTCTATTTTTAAAAATTATATTCGTGTGAGTTTGAAAATTTGATTTTTCGGGAATTAATTTTACTACTATTTCTTCCCATCTAAATCGAATAACTTTTGTATGGAACTTTTTTTTCAAATATCTTGTTTTCAAGATATTTTACCAATCCAATACTTTTTGCTTACTTTGTATAATAGTCGTTAGCATTGCATATTGAACGAACTTTCAGAACTCTTAATCAAAACTTAATATTCTTGTCGTTTTCTTGCGCCTCTAACGCTTTTATACTTTCCTTCTTGACCGATTGTTTTATTCATGATTGTAATAAAAACAAAGAAAGGTCGATTTTTTTTTAAATAATCAGTCAGTTACATTCTGAAATAATAGTATATAATTTATATGCATATTCATAAAAATACTTGTACATACTCAAAAAGAATCCATTTATTTTTTTTTCGAGCAAAAATAATGAGAGCATAATCATTCGTATCCATGGAACACGACGGTGAACACGATCGGAAATCTGAAGAGTCAGGACGACGAGTTGAATCTCGATGTTTCTGGCCTCCTTCCTTTTCCGATTCTTTCTCACTCGCGTACTCTATCATCCCCCGTTTGGTTCACGGATCCGCAGGTTAAGTAGTAGTCAAGCTTCGTAGCGCGACAAGCTTTTCCAGCAGGCGGCTCGGGACCACGAACGGACTTTTTGCGGCGAGTTACTCGTGCGGAGCACGAACCCTGTTATCTTCGGACGTGTCGAGTTACCTCGTTAACCAACAATGGTTCCGACACGAAGGCTGCCCCTCTGCCGCTCTCGCATTTCGCTCTTTTTCCCTCTTCTTTCTTTTTCTCTCTTTCTGTTTTCCTCCCTACCCCCATTCCCCACCCCCCTCACTCT
>QKQZ01008802.1:0-18739 GCA_003595255.1 Solenopsis fugax | reverse complement strand
GGCGGCGGCGGCGGCGGCGGCGGCGCATCATCGACGCGACCTATTACAGGCCGGGCAAATTGCTTCCCGTCATAAAATCCGTTCGGATGATTGATTAGCATGAAGTCAGATCGACCGGTTGACTCGTGTCTGCTTCCATCTCCCTCTTTTTCCCGTCGCTTTACACCCGCGCGTATTTCGTGGCACGCGCACGTTCCCACAAAATACACGTTGACAGGCATCGACGTTACATGCGTCAATCACCTCGATCATCTTGTCCGTCCTCCGGCCATCGTATACGACCGTTAAATTAGAATCGACATTTATTCGTTCTTTTTATCGTTACCTACCGGACAGCCACGCGCGCATACTGTTTCGTACGAAATGATGCATTTTTATCCTGGCTAACTTTTCCTTTTTATTGTCTACTCTGTGCTGACTTACAATGGCGACGTACGAAATGATCGAGTAGCAAGACGTTTCTATTAGAACGGTATCAAGAGGAACATTTACTGCGAGTACCGACTACATTCATTTCCCTAGAAATAATTTCCCATCGCTGCAGCGCTACATTAAAGTAAGAAAACTAGATGGAAGATATAATTATCCGCGAGGGAAAAGCTTCCGTTTGTCTGCCCTACTTACAATTAGCAATGATTTATCTTTTGATACTACCTATGGCTTCTTCTTTTTTTTTTACGAGTCTAATTAAGCGCAAGACTTTTATTAAAATGACGAAATTAATACGTGACATGTTGAAACCTACCTTGCCAGTGGTGGCCGATTTGTAGAGCGGTCCCATGATGACGTGATCGGTGGGGCAGCCATCCGAGTCGATCAAAACAATTTCACTAGAGTCGACACCGTCCATGGCGACTAGCTCGCGGACAAAGATCTCGTACGGGCTGTTGGGGTCGAGGATCTCGAATTTGAGTGCCAGGGGGTCACCGACTTCGGCCGACGGGATAGCCTCGTTTCCACTGCGATCGGTAATTTTCATGGCGACGTTCGGCGAGTCGACGATCACCTCCTCCGACAAAGCGGGCGTGATGTCGCCGTGTACGCCAAGATCGACTTCGTTGGACACGGTCTTGTTAGTGAGGTCATACTGGCAAGTCACAGCCAGCCCGAGATCAGAACTGGTGACAATGGTGTCGTGATGCTGGATGATCACGTCGTTCAAGTACCGGCCAAGACCCTGCTGCCTTATGTTGCACTCGAGATCGTCGTATGCCATGCGAAGCTCAAACTCGAGCGCGCCCTTGATGTCCTGCACGCACGAGTTGGGCGAGCCCTTCGCGTACACCTTGCCGTAGAAGAGCTTGCTCGTCTGAATTCTGGTCACCATGTCGCCGGCGCGACAGTCGATGGTCACGTTGTAGCAGGAGCTCAGCTCGTACGTGGACGCTTCCGGTACATCGAGGTACGGTTCCTGAAATTATCGTTTGTTTTCGAGCCGTTATTTATCGCTCCCACCGAGTAGCCCGTTCGATGTATATCGCGCGTTAATGCGATTTGTCGCGGTATTAATTTAAAGGAATTATAACGGGCGGCAGAGTGATAAATTTCAAAATACGCAAAGCACGGATATTTCGCAATTAAACTTCGCGAAGCTACCCCGCGATTTATTGATCACTCTTCTATTTTGCTCGCTTCACTATGGTCGGGAGATTTTGATAGCTTGCATCGGGCTTACACAAAAACTTCCAGAGAATTTATGACGAGAATCGAACAACACAAACGAAAAGAGTGCATCGAAATTTCACTACAACGTACATTGAATGAATTTTCAGCGATACAGTTCGCCTAGCAATTATATTACGGTATTCGACAACACGCAAGCCAGAATAGAATATCGCGTGTGAAATATGTAATTTACACAGAAAATATCGTGTCAAAGCTTTTTTTTTAAATAAAATTTTTGTATTCGAAGGAAATAAGTTATCGCAATTGAATTTTCACTTTATTGAATTGATCTTCATTTCTGAATGCTGATTACGTGAAATAATAATATATAATTTTATTTGTACAAATAACTAACTGTATTCTTCATTCTCCATACACTAAAGCATCACGGTTCAATTTATTCGACACGATACGTCAAGAACCAATAATTATCAATGATATACATATGATATATACGCGTGCATTTTCCATTTATATCAAACAGAATGATAATCCGCTCTGATTCACGTGCTTGTCACTTTCAAAGAATTATTCGAAATCCCTTTATATGGCACTATTTATCGCTTCTCGTTCGAGGTCGATGGTCCTCTTCGATGAAACAAATTAATCGCGAATATTACGCTGATAAATACTCTTGACATTTCGCGCTATCTCCACAGTTAATAATTTGTATATTTGTGGAGATGCCACTGATGTGCTTGCGTAACCACCCATGGAGCCCGTCACGAATCCCACGCACACGATCATCTTCCCATTACATGTATTATTTGCTCATCTCCGAGTGAATGATCGCGCATGAAGCCCGTATGGTCATCCATACTGCAACGTCGAAATGATATTCCGATTCGCTTGACGCTGTTTAAATATTCCACTACAATCACTAGTGTACAAGGAATTGTTTAATCTCTGGCACGAATATTTGTTCCCGTATTTGTCGCTCTGCAGCGGAGGGCGCGTAAAAAGGCGCGGATAATCAGGCACCCGACGAATTGGTGGTCGCTAAATTTTTCTTTTGATTTTCTCCCGGGATACCGAATGCGATTCACATTCGGCTGAGCTCGAGTGTTACCCGCAAGTTCGATAGGGAAAGCGTCTGCGATGGAAACTCGATTTTCCACGAATGCGCCCTCGGCGGATTGTTCAACCTGGTTTGCATGTGTGCGACGTAATCGCATTTATAGAAAATCCCCACTGGCCCTTTCAAGAATCCGCGCTGCGATGCGGCGAGCGAAACGACGCGGTGGTCGCAAAGCTGCACGGAACACTATTTTAAACACTCCCGATGAATTAAACCGCATACAGCAAGCTCAGCAAGTAAATCGGAACACGACAATGTTCATTCCTCTCCGCATAGCGACAATCTCTCACAATCAGTCTTGTTTTGTGAAATTTAATTCGCCAAAGTTTTTTTTTCCTAAACTTAAACTCGCGACAGCGTTCGCGGTCGCGTATAGTATTTGAAATCACTAAAGAGCTCGAATTTTTTTCTCACCTGAATGTCCGAGAGAGTGGCACGAGAATGATGACTGAGACGGCAGACCATATCACCGGTGTCACCATAGTCGTAAGAATGGCAACGGAACGGCGAGTTCAGACACAATTCGCGGCATTCGTCGGATGTGCCGACGTCTTGGTAAACGGAGTCCACGGTCTTCAGTATACGGCCGGTCAGCTTCTTAAATTCGCAAAGTTTCACTGGCTCTTCCACACAGTGGTTTTCTAAATAATCCACTCCCTTCGCTGCCTGGAAGGCGTTCGAGCCCGCAACCGTCAGCCTATCCATATCCGAAAGCTCACACTGCTTGGTAGCATTGATGTAATTAGCGGATCTGTAATTCAAATGAAAATTTTCATAAAGAACTCGTCGCTTAGATAGATGATCATTAATTCATTTCCTTATTTACGATTACTTTGAACGCAATTTGTGAGAAACTGTAATTAGGGAGAGTTGCTGAATGTCGGTAGCTTAAATGAAACTTAATATAAATGTCACATTCAGTGACAAAAAATATGAAATAAATGAGAAATGAGTAATATAGAGTAAAATTTAATAGGTTACATCCTCTTTTGTGTGTGCTAACACTTTTTTTTTTAATCTGATACAACTGATGTTAATTTAATAATCGATTTGTGCAGTTAATAATAATGTAATCATGCAATTTTATACTAAATTTTTATATTTTTGTACAAGGTTTATTGTAGAAAATTTTGCACTCATTGTATATACATATTCACAGAGATATTAAATCGATATTTTTATAAAATCTTTCAAGTTTTGTAAACCATACTTTTACAAATTTTATTACAATAAACGATATTAATGTAAGACTGATAAGTGATAGACCACTAGTAAAAAGTGATATGATTAAAAATCTGTTAACTGTAGTAATAATTAATTTCAAGCCATTATTATCTCGACGCGTTCTTATCTTATCATTATTGTTATTTATTAATTATTAAACGTTTAATTCTTTTTTGATAAATTATTAATAAAATTAGTGTTAGTATTAATTAATATTTCCTTATATTTTTAAATATTTTAATTCATATATTTGATACTTTTAAAAGTAATACGATTTAAGCGAGTTGCCTAAATCGTATCTCTTTAGCAGCATATTGCGGAAAGGCTTATAATAAATTAATTTGTTATTGGTGAAAGATTAAACACACACATATAGTGATAGACATACGAAACATCAAGCTACAATTTCCAACGTTTATTTGCGTACAAATCACTGCTAAGTAGGAAATACGACACAATAAAAAAAGAACTTAAGTGGTACGCATTCGGCAACTCTCCCCTAACTAATAATTATTTTCCATTATTATTTCGAAGCAATTAAGCATATAAACTATCTCCATAAATATTACGTGTACGCTCATTGCCTCTAGCGATCAAATGCACGACGTTCGGAAGGTTGAATAGCAAGAGAGGCAAATGCAGTTCGCTTCAGTCGTCTGTCATCTCGCGGTAAAAACATACGAAAGGACGCACATGCTGTAGGTTGTCCCTCGGTCGTCATTCGCGCTAATCCCGGAAAGCAAGTTATAAAGGAAACACCCACGCACGAACGAATCCGAGCCGCGCTGTACCGGGTTTCGTATCTAACGGAGACACAAGATCCGCGTCCGGTCGGAATAATTGCTTCCTGCCGCGCTTTAGTGCATGATAATAAATGCGTGGTTAATAATACTAAACGGAACTAAGCGTGGGTCAATTAAAAGAACGTTAATTTACTAATGCTAACCCTTGAGAAGGTGTCGTATCCCTTGGTGCATTCTCATTTTCCGCTTCCACGCCTAC
This sequence comes from Solenopsis fugax, assembly GCA_003595255.1. Classification (NCBI taxonomy): domain Eukaryota; kingdom Metazoa; phylum Arthropoda; class Insecta; order Hymenoptera; family Formicidae; genus Solenopsis; species Solenopsis fugax. The sequence continues at coordinate 13,770 of QKQZ01008802.1, read as the reverse complement.
CGCATGCTGCACCGCGAATATTGAATGCCCGGCGTGTCGAAATGGAAGATAATAACTCTCCCAACGTTTTGTGGAATTTTATCTGAACGCTCGAGCACGATCTAACGGCTTGAATAACAGCCCCCGACAAATCGTACGTTCATCCATCCATAATTATGGACATCTGGATGATGGAGTGACGTTTACATTAACGTTTCAAGCGCCATATAAACGGTATGCGATACATTGACGTCTATGATCGATTGGCTTGAATCTATGAAATTCCTATTTAATACAAAATTACATGGAACTGTGATTAGCGTTCCCTGATAATTTATCTTGATTAAGCTACAGTAAAGTGATTTCTTGAAACATAAAAGTTTATATCCGCGCGAAAGAAGCGCATTTGCGAATAACGATATGGATTTATTTATCAGTTTTGAAAATCGACAGAAGTTCCGGATATGATACAGAAGATCTAAATCATGGAATGACAGAATTACATATGTGGTCACAAAAATATTTATCTCGAGCCTGCGTTGCGTATGTATGCACTGATAGCAGACACCGTACAATATTGTCCTGTAAATATTTGTTTTTCAACTTCGTAGATATCAGTGGGAACTGATATTTTATTGCATACGGTACGTGGAATTCAGTCAACAGAATATTTTATCATACATTTTTATTGATTTTTTTTTTCCTCTATATTCATCATATCGCGATTTTTCTTGCGTTCGAAGTAGTCAGTAGAGCTCGGTCGTAATAACGGGACTTTTCACATACAGATATTTGATTTATGACTTATGACTTTAAGAACGCAGCATCTTATGCGTACCTAATGTAACTTAATATTAGATAGCCTAACAGTTATAAAATACGACGTGCTTGTCACGTAATGTTCCAAAGTTAAATCATAAAGAGTTACGCAGTGATTATAATTCAAAGTTTATAATTTCATTTTTTTGTTCAAACAAGCGACTATTTTCTCGAATAAGAATTGTCACATCTCACGATTATTCCTTTGGTCTACAGGTTTCGATATGAGTGATCGGCAGCATTTCTGTTCTTTGAAACTGAGATAAATAACGGTCTCTATTTCCTTCCTGAAAAAAAAGTTTGGTATCTAAGGAATAAGCTTGGTTGCCGACCGCAGTTGGAACATGAACTTGAACCAGGACGTTTGGAAAAATTACTTTGAAGTATGCGTGTAACATCATGTAAATATTGAACTTTAAGGATGTTTTGGCTGTATAATACGAGCTAAGTTATCGAAATTTAAAAACTGAAGACTTCTTAGACTTATTTTTTTTCCTCTAATTAACGACAAAAAATTTTTATCGCAAATGCTCGAATTTTGGCCTTGAAATCAACTGTAAAGAAGAGAAGAACGGAAAATTTGGTTTATAATGATTTTTGCAGCGAAAATGACCTTATTTTGTTGCAGTACATCCCTATATTTTTTTAATCATTCAATACTAGGTCAAAATTATTTAATCAAATATTTCTCCTATATCTAAACTTCTTTTCCAAATTTTAAACTAATTCCTATCATTTTTAATCATTTTTTTTTCCTTTAATCATTTTTGTTTCAAAGTTATACATTTTTATATGAAAACGTGCATTTCTTTTATCGGCTGTAATTAATGATAACATTTATATACACTCTTTAAATCTCGTAGAATTGGAAAATCACTCGAAACTTGCGCAAGCTCAATTTTCAGTCTTTTAAAGTGACGTTTTACTCTAGGAGATTTAGAGAGCAATTTTTTTCAAACTAACAATCATATAAATACTTGCTAGGGATGTTGAAGTATACGTAAGAGTCGTTGAAGAATTTTTTTTATACTTGTGAAAGTAATGAAAATTAATTCTAACGCTAATGCCCCGCGTCTACAGAAAATGCCTAAAAATGACGTGTAGACAGAAGGTTAATTACAATCCTGTTTACGAACCTATAATTTTGCAAATTGACGGAGGTAAAGACGTATAGAACGCACCGTCCATTATAACATGTGCGGTCGCATTCTTGACGCAACCGCAACTTCCTTCGTTCGCTTCATTCGCGTCCGCTCGACGCAGCGCGCACGGACGCATGTACGACATGCTTTCAAAACGGGAATCCGGGTATAAAATTGCGGCTCTGATCTTTTGTATCTCAAGATCACGTCTTCACCTCCGCGGCGGCCACTCTATAATTCAGAATTGGATATTCCCCGCGTTGAACATTCCTCGGATAATCCGCGGCATAGTTTGCGATTTGGGGGACGAGACATCAAAGTCATTATTACCATCCTTTTCTCCTTCCGGAAGAAAGGAGCGGAAAAACTAAGTGGGGGCGAAAAGGCAGTCGGGAGTTTCCGTCACGACGTGCTCAGGTGCGCGACCGGCATCATCATCATCATCATCATCGAATCAAAGTTTGTCCTCGGACACTGCAACTTGAACCGTCGTCGCGACGTGAGGAGGCGGGGGCGAAAGCAGTTTCCGCAGGCTCCGGGCGCCGAGAGAGAGAGAGAGAGACCGCCAAATTTATTCCACGTCGCTCCATCGATTTCGGATTATATTGCCTTAAGACCTGAATAATATTCATGGGTGCCACGTTATGATTTCAATATTCCCCGGGGGTTCCGCCGGGCGGAGACGAAGTCGAAAAATCACCGCGGCCTTATGCGGTTGGGCGCGATAAACCCCGAGGCTCGGTCGAGAATATAATCGAATCGACGGCGACGGCGACGGCGACGGCGGCGCGCCTGTCTGTAGCTCTCCGCGATTATCGATGTGTCCTCCTCCGTCCTTACGTATTCCGTCCCTCCGCGTGTCCCCTCGCCACATCGCGACTCGATCACCATCGCGCGGAGGGGTGCGAATATGAGCGTTGCAAGCTGCAATATCGCGACAATGGCCCGCAGTAAAATCGTCGACGCGAAATGAATGGGGTCACGAAAAATGCGTCGGCCAGCTTTGTTTCACGGCGCTGGTACATCAAATATATGTATATGTGGATGAATGTTTGCTCGTTAAATCAACAAGTTTCGCTTCAATTGTTCGTGATTCAAACACAATAATTGTCCGATGGCGCACGCCCCGTCCCTCATCGCCAACGCCGCGGCCGCGCCGCGCTGGTGCAATCGTCGTTTATTATTCATTTTATATGCAGATTCAGACAATCGCTTTTATTGCAAAATTATTTTTAATCCGTTCACTGATTGCACCTCGTTGATTATATACGCTGATCGGAAGATTTCTCGTTTGCGCTCTGCTGATGAAGATATCGAATCACGCTGCACGTTGGAAACAGCGTCTCATTATCGCTGACGCGCAAAAACTATTAAGAAAGGCTCGCTTCAAAGCTCGTTGCCGCGATGGCGTAAGAAAGGTTACAGCGATGCTACTGAGTTGGAAATATACTGGATATTATAAAAACAACGTTGAAATCGTAGCTAACGAGTTGCAGTAAGTTGCAACGAACTCGGTAGTGTCGCTAACGATGATGGAGTATGCCAATCATTCTTGCAAAACTAAAAGCCACGGTATACCACGCAGTTTTTCAAGTGCACTTCGTAAAGTTTATCTCGTGTTATTAATTATACGGGAGCTTATTATGAGGATCATTATTTTGAAGACCGATAATTATTATTTATATGGAATTTTTTATTTCCCATTGGATTGTTTAGAAATAAAAAGTAATCGCGACGAAAAAAATAAGGTTTCACATTTTTATGAGATTTTTATGTCATTTTACAATAGACACGTCATACTGGGAAATATATCTGTCTGTTCCGCGAACAGGTTGACATTACAACAATCATGTTGCGTTACATTTATAGAGGAGCAAGATTTATTACGTTGTCCGCAATGAATAATGTATCACAGAAAGTAGAGAGAATTACATATTTAAAGCCAATTCACTTTTTCCGTGTGAATCAGGAGGGAAGTAAAAGCGAGTTGTGCTATATTTGTGAAAATTTGCCCGTAGAATATCCTGGTTAGCCACGCATCGATTCCGCAGTTTTATGGAGGATACTTTTGGGGTGGCTATACTTATGAGGCAGCCGAAGAGTAACCTTCTCGTTTCGTAAAACATCTTGCTCGCCGTATATCGTCAAGCTAACTTCTTGGGTGGCATTATCGTTGAGAGCCCTCTACTTAGAGAGAAACGCGAGGAGAGATACGGCCACTAAAGTCCGGACCCCTCAAAGTTTAGTTCGGATAGGCAAGTCGGTATCTCCCGTGGTAAATAATTAATGGACAAAGGGGTAAAAGCACGTACATCGTGTCCCGAACTCATCGCATCCATCGTTTGCCCGGCCAATTTAAAGTTGATTTTTCTTGGCAAGAATTTAATTAAATTTTTTCTCACGATTTTCAATATTCGACATTATTATATTTCTATAACTAACTGAGATTAAAATGTCTAGTCGAAATGAAATATAAAAAAGCTGTGTTAATTATAATTTCATTCACGACGGAACTCGTATAAATCGAATTATTCGCGAATAAAATATACCCGTGGTGCTTCAAGTTTTTGGTTAAAAAGAAGTCATCCCTAAAGAGATAAGAGAATCTTATTAGGCGACGATATGTTATAAGGAACATCAGTATTCGGCAGGCTTTCCTCTGTTTCACGAATGGAATTCCCTGTTACCTGCGACAGAGCAGCGCGAGCCGGCTGAAGATTTGGCGCAGCGCGGCACGAGGCAAGGAGGAGAGATACGAGGGTAAGCCGAAAGTCTATTGCGCGACGATAAAGCCTCCTCTGATTTTCTTTCCTCGATTCGGGACAAAAGATATCCTGCGCTCTCGTCTCGTACAACTTAGAGTAAACCTCGAGGGAAATTTTAACCTTCCAGGCAGATGTTAAATGCGAAGTTAACTGCGACGGGACGACATTCCGTCCGTCTCTCTTCGCCTTCGGCTCGCGCTCCCTTTTTCCCGTCTCTGACACTCTCCTCCTGTCTCCGTATTGTCGCTCTATCGTAATTCTCTTTCCGCACTTCCACGCCGTACTGTTCCGAACAAATGGCGAGACAAAAAAAGACAGGCCGGATCAAGCCGGCACGAAAGGGGGCGCGCAGACGAAGAGGGTGGCGTCGTTGGTGATGGTGGAAAAGAATTACAAGCGGTTCGCCCCGCTGCATCTCGATGAATCTCAAATTATTCTTCGTCCGCGCGTCTGCCGCGGGGACCTTCGTTGCGAAGACAACCGAAGAGGGAAAGAGGGAAGCAGTACATATGTATACATACCCCCTATATTGAAAGACGTCAATCGTAAAAACAATTTCTGCCTCTTGCCAGAGGAGTTGAAGCTTTTCGCCCGGCTGATACGAGCGCAAATGCTGTTTTTTTTAACTCATCGAATGAACATCGACTGACAGAGAACTGCGCTGAAGGTATTTTGATTGCATCGTTAATGCCGATCCACTGGACGAAAAGGTACGAGTTGGGTTTTTTCGCCGTCATTCTTTGTTCAATCTTGGAATAGATTTTATTTTCAACGAACGTATAATGAACGTATAAAATAAAATGATTTTATACCGAAATAAAATGTCAACATTTACTGCGACACAAAACAAGATATAAAACAAATCTTATGTTTTGTTTCGGATAAAGTTTTAACGTCCCGACGAAACCTTGATTTAAGGATGTACTATGTGTCATACCTCATAACATTATCAAAAATATAAAAATTTCGTAGATTGTTCTAAAATTTCAGTACAATTCTCTTATTGGTTTAAAAGTTATTTTACTTTTGTTTACTCTTGATTTTTATGTAAAATCGCGTTTTGTACTTATTTGCAAAGATAAAAAAAATGCATTACGAATCAAATCAAAATTTTTACTAATAAAATTCTAATAAATATTCGCGCAAAAAATCATTTAGATCTTCTTATTCGTTTAAAAGTTACGTATTTAAACCTGCAACAAAATATGGTATTATCGCTACAAAAATCATTATAAAACAAATTTTTCATTGTTTTTTTCTTTGTAAATTGGTTTCGGGTTAAAATTCGAGCGAGCATTCGCGACCAAAATTTTTTATCGTTGATTAAAAAAAAAGGATAAACCTAAAAAGTTTTCAGTTTAAAAATTGAGAACTTTTAGCTTGCATTGTATAGCCAAAATATCCTCAAAGCTTAATTTTAAAAAATAGATGAAAAATCGCAATAAATTCTTTACAGTTTTTTCAGGGGGGAAAAAGGGGTCTAACATCAAGATGCAAGTTAGCATCGTCAATTATTAAATTGTTTCTAATTTAATAAATGTGATATTACCTGTTCATGTTCAACTTATAGCTGTGTTATGGCCGGAAAAGTAATTCGGCGCGCAGTCGGTTGAATTTGAAAAAAGGTATATAAAAATCACACAAGTAAAATATATATAAAAGCACTAAGATCTAACTTGACCGTAGAAGGCGTTCTTGTTTCAATTTGTATGTTATACATTATCGGTCGAATACCTCTCTGAATAGAAGAAAAAGTTATTAAAAAATTATCAAAAAGGAAATTTGCAAACATTAAAAGAATTAAATTAAATGGAAAAAGTTTTGTAATATCCTACACACGCTCCAGGCTGGACTGTAAAACTTAAATCGATTTACTAACCGCGGTCAGCGGTAATGAGTAAACGAGGAAGCTGCACAAAATCCGTCGGCGGAATATGCAATGTCCGATAACGAAATGTATAATACGGCATTTGGGCGTGTCGCGTCGCGCATGACGTACACGAAGTATCAGCGGTTAGTAAAAAAAAACCAAGCTAATTTGCATTACTCTTTTGTGACTGCTCGCGCTGCCCTGGCCCGTTGACCCGCAACGCGCCGGGGTAATCCCACCAGACTCGGATAAGCGACGATATTAATGATCGTTGCGTAAAAACCGGCGCGGCAATTCATGCACGCTTCGTGCACGCCGTCGCGGCAGGGTCATATCTGGCAACATTATTTAGCCTCGTGCTCTCGGAACGAACTAATCAGCTTTATATTGTGTATACGAAACATTGGAGGGAAATCCTGCGTATTATTCATAAACATACATCAACGAGATACTCGCGCACACGGCGGCATTTTATAATGCAAACTGTATGCGCGATTGAGCAAGAAATTTCGCGGAGAATATTTTTCCTGACAGCTACTCGTACATCGAGTTTAATAAAACAATAATACGTCAGAATGCTAATACATGTGAGAATATTTTTAATGTAATCTATGCAAACCGTAAGGTTTCTGTTTTTAAACATTTATGAAGAGAAAAGAGTAGTATTTATGTCTAATGAGGTTTTACGTTTAATTACCTTGTGGTTACTTTGATCTAGATTATTGAATGATTAATGCAGTTATTACACCATTAATAATAACATTTATCTTCTTTATAGAGAGGAACAGGGAGAGAAAGAGAGAGAGAGAGAGCCGCGTAATACCATGATTGCGATGTAAATTACCAGCGAATACGATTTTCATAATGCCAAATGCTAATGACCGTACATAATTCTATACGATTTCCACGTGGAAATCGCCTATGTTTACCATATTTCATTTCATAATGTAGCAAGAAAATGCTTAAACAGATTTATTCACCCCTCGTGATTAAAATTAGAGTGAGAGATACTGATGTCCATCTAATGAAAGGTAAGAGCTTAATGCGACGAAGGGACAGCAGAAAAGGGAGTAGACAGATAGATAGGGAGAGGGACGGGCTCCGAGAGGGTGAGATTTCGGCAAGCATTTAGGTAGCTGCCGGGGCGAATCTCAGTAGTTCGCCCATCCTGTACCTCCGTTTACTATCACTTGGAGATATACGTCGTCTACGCAATCCCGTGATGCATTGCACGTTCAGCCGCGACTGCGAGGCGAGACGTCCTCTCCACAACTCGAAATTCTCCCTCTCACTCTGTCCTCACCCTTATGACTGCCTCTCTCCATTCGCCATCCGGGTTTCCTCCGGCCTCTCGCTTTCTCGACAAATGGCCACAATTACGTACATGTGCCAATACATAACCCACACTGCCAGCCGTGCCTTCCCCCTCCCTCCTCCCTACACCAGCCCTTCTCCGACAAAGTGCACCACCACGAGTAGTCGTCCGTTTACTCTCGATGTTCTCGTCCGATATCGCACTTTCCCACTCTCGCGATTCCCTCTATCGTCGTCTATCTTCTTCTTCTTCTCACTTTGCTCAATCCTCGCGCATCGCCCTTTCATTTCTTTTCTCTATCCGGTTTCTCTCTCTCTCTCTCTCCTCTCTCCTCTCCTCTTCGCGTCTCACTGTTCTTCGATGGCGCGGCGATAAACGGCGATGGGGTTGAAAAGAGAGAAAGATAGGAAAAAGAGGGAAAAAGAGAAAGTACCGGAACTCGCTCGTCGACGAGTTATCCACCGGGGCAAAACGAGACATCGTTTACGAGTACGTCGCCGCGCATTTTCTCAAGCTGTCATCGCGATCGCGCGCGGCTTTCGCAGGATGCAGCCTGTCGTTAGGGCGTCCCTGGCGAAGGGGTAAATACGTGAAATTAAACAGACCGCGCTCTGTTTTCAACGCTCAACAAACGCACGACGCACGCATGCAGTTTTTTGTGTTTTTCTTGCATCCGGCCGAGCGTATCCACTGAGATATATTTTTCCCTCTACAGAAAGAGAGCGTTTTAACTCCGTCGGGAAATATAATACCGTACAATATTAAAAAGTTACTCGGTTATGAGGATTTCCATTTCCCTCGACATGATGCAAAGCTACGCGACGTCTACAATGTTGGTAATAGAAGATTATTACTCCAATGGAATAATGGAAGTTACAATGATGTTCGGGAACGTTATTCGCGGTATGATTAAATAATTTGATTGCCGTAGAAACAGATTGTCTCCTACGAATGATTTATGGGTAGCGCAATACGAAGAGAGTAATCGTGATGTGTATATTGAATTCGCTTTTCGTTACGTCCGAGTTACGGTTTATATGCCATGCATATCCCTTTCGTACAATTATAACGATTATATTCAGCCGCGCTTAAATCCGAATTAAATTCATCTCATGAACGTAGTAATAATATAAAGCTCGTGATCCGGCGTTTCTCTATTTTCCACCGAGAACGAGACTCCTCCGACGCTTCGTCTCGCCGTTTTCTGAAGTAAACTTGTTTGCTAGGAAACGTAAACACGATCGAATCGCGTATTGTCTCAGGTTGACGCAGTTAGTCCCTGACGAGCGGAAACGAAATTTCAGACCGGCGGTAATCCCGATAATGGCAGAGCGCCTTTGTATCTTCGGCAGAGGAGTTTCGGAGAAATCTCGATATACCCAAGAATAGGACGGTCGGCTTACTGGCTGGAAGACAGTGAAACTTGTTCCATCGGAGATTGGGAAACGTGAAGGTGGGCACCGTAAGATGCATTCGCCAAATAGACGTTCCATGTCGATATACACTCGCGCGCGCGCGCGCGCGCACGCACACACACACACACACACACACACATACACACACATACATCCCATCGCGTTGACGAGCTCGCACGATTGCGACGGCTTGCAACGTCGAGATCAGCGCGCGCGCGCGTGTGTGTGTGTGTGTGTGTGTGTAGTGGCGCATGATGTAATTTCGATAAAGTTAATGTGCGGAGAAGTGTCGGGAGGCCCAGCTGGTACCGCGGTCGATCGACAAAGATGGGATGTAACAGGTGCTATCTCACGAGTTTCGTAGCGGCGCGACGCGGCGCTTGCCTTTCTGGCTTCGCGACGATTAAACCGCGAGACCCCGAGACGCGTTTTGTCGAAAGTTCGATCGCGCGGTTCGCGAGCTTTTTTTTTCTTCCCGTGGAAAATGTTATGAAGAGCTCCCGGAATCACACAGATACAAATCCAAGTCGCGTACGCCCAACCGCCGCGATAAAAGCAACAAAACACGACAGTTGGCTAATTTAGCGGCCGAGTCTCTACGTTTTATGTCGAAAGACGAGGAGACCAGCTGGCTGCATTGACCAGCTTGGGCATGATACCGGAGAGAGAGAAAGAGAGTGAGAGAGAGACTCACTGCGGTATAATCGATAGCGAGGACTGAATTCTTAATCGCGAATGTCCACCTACGTTCGCGGTCCCAATTAATAAATATCGCCACGACTAATGAATTGCGGTACCTATCTACGCGATATATAACGAAACGGTAATGCCGCTCTGATTGCGAATTAATTACTTATATCATGCCATTTGCATATGCAAATCGATGCAACCGACCTGCAGACACGAAGGAATTGAATGAGAGGAGGGTCGGAGGCAAGGAGGGTTTTAATGCCACCGTCGTCGTCGTCGTCGTCGTCGTCGTCGTCGTCGTCGTCGCCGTCGCGACTACGCTTGGAGGAGAGATAAAGTGGAGCAGAAAGAGAATTGCTGAGCAATACCGGGGACATGGTCATGTCTCATACTTATCGCGGAATACCTTTCTATCGGAAGCTCTCGTAACAGTCCTTGTTAACGACAGCCTGATAGCCAAGGCCGCTATTAATATGCACGTCGATTGTAAGGAACCGGCGGCGCGAGCAACTTGTTTCGCTAAAGGCGCATGTATCAATGGGAAATTGAAAGGGGTACGTTATATCATTCCGATATTATAATGCATGAATTGCCGTTTCTATTCTGGATTACTTTATTACCGAAAAATGCGCGCTAGCGTGATGCGCCAGGTAGCGACGAGACGGCGACGCACTCCTAACTCAGGCGAGAGAGAGAGAGAGAGAGAGAACAAGCGATGTTCTCTACTCGTCCGTATCGCGCTGCGAAGAGACCGGGGTGGGGGTGGGGGGCTACAGGTACGAAAGATGCGCGTGTACGAGGCGATATAAAGTCGTATCTCTCTCATTGCTATCTTGGTCGTAATTCTCCCTAAGTCGCTTCGCGCGCGGGCGCGCGCGCGCGAACACGCGAGAATTGCGCGGTCGGCAGAAGCGCAGTCGCCGGTGCTGTTAAGCGCAACACCTATACACATATACATATACCGCCGTACACGCACACCAATCTCGGGGGGGGGGGATATAATTTAATGGTCGGTCTTCCGTGTTGCATGCGCGTCCCTATCTCTCGCAGTAACGACATCCCTTTGCCGACGGTGTGCTAACCGTAACGGAAAATGACGCGACGTGGGGTGAGGTCGCGCGGAATGACGAAGAGTTAAAAAAGAGAAAGGGAGAGAGCGAGCGAGAGGAAGAGAGAGAGAGAGAGATTCGCATACCACCAGTCACGAAAGTAAACGTCCCTTTAAACGTGCGCCGCCCGAACATGTTTTAAACGGGTTGTTAGCCTCGGTACCTAACACCAAAAGCGTGTATCCGTGTTTCGACTTTTTCCCGCCTCGCGACGCGCCTTTTTGGTCAAGAATTTTCGTGTCATCGTAATTACAACCGGAGGACTTTCAGCGTGCAGCACCGTCTCGCTGCCATGCAGAGGCATCCGTCGAGCCGTGGCCCGATTTAGCAAATAGAACAGCGCCTCGAATACAATTATGCTGTCGCGAGAAACGAGCAGCGGACGTACGTACGCACGGCGTAGAGGGCGAAGATATATGAAGGCGACTATGCGGCTCGAATGATTTACTTGGATTCTCTCTCCCCCGATCGGCGAGTCTAAATGATCGTCGTCCAGGAGCTACCGGTTGTTCACGACGTCTGCTATCGTGTGTGGCGGTCTCCGGCGCGATTGCAACGGCTGCCTGGAAGGCTGTCACTGCCATCAAGCGGCTGCAGGAGCTGCGGGATCTGCGACGGGGGTGGCGCGATATCTCCCCAGCGGGGGTTTCAACCCGCCGAGATGAGTACAGGCGATTGTGATTGCCGCCGCCGCCGGTTGCGCACGTAGAGTACACCTACCACCTCGTACGCTCAAGGTGCATCGGAGATACGCTGGAGTGACCATTCCATGGACATTGATTCCTTACGCTCGTAAATCACAGTTTGAAGAAAATCCTCTGTGAAATACCTCTTGCCGCTCGCTCTCTCTTTTTCTCTCCCTCTCTTCTTGAATATCACTGTTATTTTTACGCCGTTATTTTTATGCCGTATTCTATAAAAGATATTATTTCAAAAGAGATCTTTAGAATCTCATAAATGATAATCTTGATGAAATATTGAATCATACAATCTTCATCGTAAAACTCCATTAAAACCTGTCTATTTCGTAGAAAAGATTTAACTATGACTAATAATTCTTTACACAGTAAAAAATAAAATGTTAATTTTAACATTGTTTTGCATGTCCCAGAAAGTTCACTCTAAATTTTAAGTTAAAATAACTCTTTTTCATCGTGTTACTTGTTGACAAATTAAAAATGTTAAGTAATTGACACAATACTTTACATTTATTTTTGTAAAACTACATGGAAGAGTAATTACAATAACTCATAGGAAATGTTAATAGAACATTTTCGTTCGTATAATATGAAAATGTTCTGATGAATGAAAATTTTAATTTATTTTAACATAATTCTTCAGTTATCTAAAATATCTCTTAGAAATGGAATATTATTTTGAGTACTTTTAACATTCTAAAAGACGTTGAAGTAAATCTTCAAATAATCGTGTAAAATTAACTTTGAGACATGTTGATTATTTGAAATAATTGTGTTAAAAGTACTCAAAATAATATTCCAATAATAATATAAATAATATTTTCTAAGAGACATACATAAAGTGTTAATTTATAAAGTTGACATAAATGTAACACATAAAAATGTTATAAAAATAATAACATATCAGTGGTATGTTAATTTTACATTGAAGTAATCAAAACGTGGTAACACGAGAAAATTTTAACATATGGACGCACAATTTCTTACTGTGTATAATTGCGTATGTTATAATACACGCACAACCCATTTTTTTAAACGTTATTTTATACATTACTACTTTTAGTTTATTTCTGTAAAATTATATCCAGTACCTTCTGCAAATCTATTGTATATAACTTACATCGCGCGCTCAATAGCTATCTTTTTCTACAGCTGCACCCACGTCGTTACGTCCGCGAACGCTCATTGTCGTTTACTTCTCGGTAAAGCTCTCTCCTCTGATGTATTCTTAAGAGACAGCATGGAAGGACAGGTTAATGCGCGCTTAAACATCACAGGAAATCCTTCCTTTTTTGCCATTCGCTGGAATACGACGCCCCGGCGGCGGGCGTTGCGCCGTATCTTCACGAGAATATCACGACGGAGGCTTTTAGTAAAAATATCTATAAAATCGCGACGGTGCACTCGCGACCAAATTAATGCCGCTAAAGCGCAGAAGTAAATATGCAGAAGTATAATCGCGTATATGATAATTTTTGTTTTCCACTATGTTCGTAATAAATGCGCCTATTTACATTTCGCTCCGCGGGCAACTATCTCACGTACGCGTTGCAGAGATTAAGAAAAAAAGGAAAAAAGAAAAGAGAAAGGGGGGAAAAGAATGCGGATTAACGGGACAAGTGCCGGTACGGGCCGTTTTGCCTCTTGCATTAGGATATTACGCATCGAGCACAAATCCCTTCGTTCTTGATTATCGCACAACACGATATGCAAGATGCGGCGGTAATTGAAATACTAAACGTAAGAACGCGATAGCGGGGTGTTCCGGCTAATTAACGAGCGTCCGTGTTCGCTGGAATATCGACGTAACTGATGGGGATAGGAACTTGAAAATCTTCTGAATCGGTAATCACGGCTACTACTACCGTAACGGGGAACCGCGCGTCGTCGCGCGGCCATTCCGCATAATTTTACCCTCCTGAGGAATTTCAAGAGCCAGACATACCATGCTTTCAACCAAAGCTCCTC